>NW_026465735.1:0-13914 GCF_026875155.1 Cherax quadricarinatus
ACCCCCCGGTATCGGTGACTTGATAGAAGCGGGAAATTCCTTGGATGTCCACGTCTTCCATTGTCTAGGAAACGCACACTGGTACACTATGTTCCACAAGATTTGTCTTTATTGTTCACAATCTTATCACAAGAGAAGCTGATCACACTTCTCTTAAGTGTTTATTGTGTTTTGTGAGACACTTTGTTCACACTAACGCACAGATCGTTGTTCTTTGTTGGTTATCCTAGCGTCAGTGTCACTCTCAGTGGAGTCAAAAGTAATCTGAAGACGCCACAGCGCCCCATGCCGTCACTTCCCTAGCACAAAGAAAGAGCTGACATAGTACTTTTGCTTCCTTGCCACTTCCTCGATGAAGCAAAGCAAAATGTTTGATTCTTGCTGTCTTAAGCATAGACAACAATGTCCACTATCTTTACCATGGTAATAAAGTGGGAGCAGGATTTTCTTTAATTGTCCTGCTAAAGTAAGAGATGAACTGTCTTTTATTAAGTTACACTTTGCAACACAGGACTGCAAGGAGCAGCGGTCACTTGACCACGTCGCATACTCGTACGGCATCTGTGATCAATTACTCACTGTAGCAGTAAACAAGACGCTTGCCCCTTCTGAGAGGGCTGGGCCCCTCAGGGCTGAAAGGGGCTGAAGGGGGCTGATACCCCCTCCTGGAGAAAATTTCTCCACACCTGAGGTCAGTGACTGTCTCTCTACACCTGAGGTCAGTGACTCTCTCTCTACACCTGAGGTCAGTGACTGTTTCTCTACACCTGAGGTCAGTGACTCTCTCTCTACACCTGAGATCAGTGACTGTCTCTCTACACCTGAGGTCAGTGACTGTCTCTCTACACCTGAGGTCAGTGACTGTCTCTCTACACGTGATGTCAGTGACTCTCTCTCTACACCTGAGGTCAGTGACTGTCTCTCTACACCTGAGGTCAGTGACTGTCTCTCTACACCTGAGGTCAGTGACTCTCTCTCTACACCTGAGGTCAGTGACTGTCTCTCTACACCTGAGGTCAGTGACTCTCTCTCTCTCTCTACACCTGAGGTCAGTGACTGCCTCTCTACACCTGAGGTCAGTGACTGTCTCTCTACACCTGAGGTCAGTGACTGTCTCTCTACACCTGAGGTCAGTGACTGTCTCTCTACACCTGAGGTCAGTGACTGTCTCTCTCTACACCTGAGGTCTGTGACTGTCTCTCTACATCTGAGGTCTGTGACTGTCTTTCTACAGCTGAGGTCAGTGACTCTCTCTGTACCCCTGAGGTCATTTTGACTCTCTCTTTTACACCTAAAAGGGGTCTTGACTCTCTCTCTACCCCTTTGGGGTCAGTGACTCTCTCTTTTATCTGGGGTCAGTGACCCTCTCTCCTACATTTTGGGGTCAGTAAACTCTTTTTACACCTGCATACAGCAATAGCAAAAAAAACTGCAGCCCCGTTTACCGCTAACATCCCATATCATAAAAATTTATTTAAAAAGGTCCTAAGAAAAAGGGATCACCACCCATTTTGATACCACCATTCCCCAAACCAGGGGGGCCCTGGGTTTTTGAGCCGGTCGCTGTTGTCTGTCCCAACTTACGGATCACTACTACAAAAGGGCCCGGATGCACTAAAAGCAAAAAAAAAATGCGGGCTTTGGGAAAAAACCTTCAACAAATGTGACCCGGCGTAATAGCGCAATAAATGCGTACCCAAAGGGATAAAAAAATAGAAAAAAAAAGAGTAGTAGTAAAGTTGGGGGCGGGGTGCAGGGAAAAGCTCTGTTCCAAAGGGCACAGTACCACTCCCCTCTTTTCCCCCATCCTTAAAACAGACATTGAACAGGGGTTTTAAACCACCCGTGCCATGTTTCCTTTGCAAACACCCGAATCTTTATGACATTTTCTTCCCCTTTGGACCCTGCAAGGCTCCGGCGGGGCAATTTAACCAAATCCCTTTTAATTTGGGGTTCAGAAAACAATTTTGAAGTTTAACGATGGAAAAGGTTTAAAAGTTAGGGAAATTAAAAAATTCATCAGGTTATTTTTAAACAAATTTTCCCAAACCCCACAATAAAGCGAAAAACTAACGTCAAAGACCTGGGAGTGATCATGTCGGAGGATCTCACCTTCAAGGACCATAACATTGTATCAATCGCATCTGTTAGAAAAATGACAGGATGGATAATGAGAACCTTCAAAACAAGGGATGCCAAGCCCATGATGACACTCTTCAGGTCGCTTGTTCTATCTAGGCTGGAATATTGCTACATATTAACAGCACCTTTCAAGGCAGGTGTGTTACGAACATAGTCAGTTGGTCCCTGAGTTATAGTGCTTTTCGTAACAAAAACTTAGTACGTCTAGGTACTCACTTCAGAGGAAAAGGAATTTTCTTAGTTTCTATTTAATTTATTAATAATCATAATAATCACTTAAATTCACTTTTTTTCTATTTAATTTATTAATAATCATAATAATCACTTAAATTCACCTTCTCATATTTTGCACTATGAGTAGAATACTTTTACCATTCCTCATTAAAACAACACAGTACTGGGTTTAGTATTTACAAATGGTTCTGAGTGAATCACGAAATATTAGTATAGGCACATGCACAGGCGTTGCCTAAAAACTCTAACACATTAATAGATTTCTTATGATAGGGTTCACTTTACAATAAGTCCTCATACACTACAGAGGCTTGCTCACTTGGCTTCACTTTCTCTAAGAGCTTCTCAACCGCCTTCTCCAACCGAGATAAGTCTTAGCAGTAAGCTCCCGAAAATTCCTGGGATTTTCTAGGGAGGCAAATGGTGGTTTAGAGGTGGATACTTCCCTCGACCCTTCCTGGTCCAAAGGAAGGTATGAACTGAACTCTGTGAGGCTTTACCAGCCCACTTTGTCTCGGTCGGAACAGGGGTTGAGCAGCTCGAAACACCTACTGGTGCTTGGCCAGGTCACCAGCAGTTGACACTAAACGACCTACCTAAATACAAAGCTAAGTAATACGACCAGATAATATTATAAAGTCGAGTAAATCCATTTTAGCTACTAATGGAATTACTCCTGAATATAATATTAAATGAAATAGCAAAAATAACATGTAAAAGTATACCATTGTGATAAACAGTACTTAAAATGAACAAAAGGGTGTAACAAGGTGAAAGTGCTGACCTAGAAAATGTACAGAGAACCTTCACGGCGCGCATAACGGAGATAAAACACCTCAATTAATGGGAACGCTTGAAGTTCCTGAACCTGTACTCCCTCGAACGCAGGCGAGAGAGATACATGATTATATACACCTGGAAAATCCTAGAGGGATTAGTACCAAACTTGTAACGAAAATCACTCCCTACGAAAGCAAAAGACTCGGCAGACGATGCAACATCCTCCCAAAGAAAAGCAGGGGTGTCACTAGCACGTTAAGAGACAACACCATAAGTGTCAGGGGCCCAACACTGTTCAACTGCCTCCTAGCATACATAAAGGGGATTACCAACAGACCCCTGGATGTGTTCAAGCAGGCACTGGACAAGCACCTAAAGTCGGTACCTGACCAGCCGGGCTGTGGTTCGTACGTTGGATTGCGTGCAGCCAGCAGTAACAGCCTGGTTGATCAGGCCCTGATCCACAATGAGGCCTGGTCACAGACCGGGCTGCGGGGGCGTTGACCCCCGGAACTCTCTCCATGTAAACTCCAGGCAAATTAAATTATGCTTGTTATAATAAGGTTAGATAAGTTTTCTAAGGTTCTTTTGGTACTAAATTATTAATGTTTACATTAACATAAATGGAAAAAGTATATCTTTAAACTTACGAGAAAATTTTAAAAGGGACTTAATTTTAAATGTGCTCTTGCTAATTGACCAATTTTATCTATCTATCTATCTATCTATCATATCTATATATATATATATATATATATATATATATATATATATATATATATATATATATATATATATATATATGTATATGTATATGTATATATATATATATATATATATATATATATGACAGGGTGGCGTATGACAGGGTGGATAGGGGGGCAATGTGGCAGATGTTGCAAGTGTATGGTGTAGGAGGTAGGTTACTGAAAGCAGTGAAGAGTTTTTACGAGGATAGTGAGGCTCAAGTTAGAGTATGTAGGAAAGAGGGGAATTTTTTCCCAGTAAAAGTAGGCCTTAGACAAGGATGTGTGATGTCACCGTGGTTGTTTAATATATTTATAGATGGGGTTGTAAGAGAAGTAAATGCGAGGGTCTTGGCAAGAGGCGTGGAGTTAAAAGTAAAGAATCACACACAAAGTGGGAGTTGTCACAGCTGCTCTTTGCTGATGACACTGTGCTCTTGGGAGATTCTGAAGAGAAGTTGCAGAGATTGGTGGATGAATTTGGTAGGGTGTGCAAAAGAAGAAAATTAAAGGTGAATACAGGAAAGAGTAAGGTTATGAGGATAACAAAAAGATTAGGTGATGAAAGATTGAATATCAGATTGGAGGGAGAGAGTATGGAGGAGGTGAACGTATTCAGATATTTGGGAGTGGACGTGTCAGCGGATGGGTCTATGAAAGATGAGGTGAATCATAGAATTGATGAGGGAAAAAGAGTGAGTGGTGCACTTAGGAGTCTGTGGAGACAAAGAACTTTGTCCTTGGAGGCAAAGAGGGGAATGTATGAGAGTATAGTTTTACCAACGCTCTTATATGGGTGTGAAGCGTGGGTGATGAATGTTGCAGCGAGGAGAAGGCTGGAGGCAGTGGAGATGTCATGTCTGAGGGCAATGTGTGGTGTGAATATATGCAGAGAATTCGTAGTTTAAATTAGGAGGAGGTCGGGATTACCAAAACTGTTGTCCAGAGGGCTAGGAAGGGTTTTGAGGGGGTTTCGGACATGTAAGAGAATGGAGCAAACAGAATGTTTCAAGAGGAAAAGTCTGTGGGAAGGAAGGCGGGTGGGGGTGGGCCGGAAGGGTTGGGAGGGAGGGGAAAGGAGGTTTTGTGTGCGAGGGCTTGGATTTTCCAGCAGGCATGCGTGACGTGTTTGATGGGATGAATGGAGAAAAAGGGTTTTTTAATACTTGACTGCTGTTGGAGTGTGAGAAAAGTAACATTTATAAGGGATTCAGGGAACCGGGGCGGCCGGCTTGAGCCCTGGAGATGGGAAGTAATCCCTGCACTCTGAAGGGGGGGTTTGGTTTTAATGTTGCAGTTTAAAAAACTGTATGTAACCCCCTTTTGGGGAAAATATGAGTGAATGATGGGAAATTTTTTTTCCCGGGCCCCCTCCTTGGGTGGGAATCGCCGGGTGTATAAAAAAAAAAAAATATTATTATATTTTTTAAATATATTTTAAATATTATATATAATATTTATTTATTTATATATATATATATGTATATATTTATAACATTATATATTATATTTAAATATATATATATTTTATATATAATATATATTTATCGTGGGTAGTAGGTTGGTGACAGAAACCACCCGGGGAAGTACTACCTCCTGCCAGATGCTGTAAACAAAAACCTGTAACTTTTTTGCATGATCGTAGGTTTTGCTGGTTTTTTTTTCTGTCTCAAAACAAGCAGAAAACAGGGTATCTTGCTACTCCTACTTACATTTTGGGTCACATTTCACAGACACGCACATCTTATATATAATCAACATCTGGTTTTTTCCCTTTTTCTAAATAGCCTTGTTTTTCTTTATTTCTTTATTGCCCAGGGGGAATGGAAAAGAATCTTTCTCCTAACCCATCATTGTAAAGGCGACAAAAAGCCGGGAGAAATGGCAGTAACCCCTTCCCCTGTAAATTTACTAAAAAAGAAAAGAAGAAAATTTTATAAAACTGGGTGCTTAAATTGGTGGATGTAGTGGGGGAAAAAAAAACAGATATTGCTGATGTTTGAAAAAAAGAAGTTGGATGTCCTGGCCCTAAGCGAAAAAAGCGAAGGGGGGTGGAAGTTTCAGGGGGGGGAAATAAAGGGGATTAAATCGGGGGTATCTGAGAGAGTTAGAGCAAAGGAAGGGGTAATAATTTTAAATGATCAGTTAGGGAAAGGGAGAAAAGAAAAATGTGTTAAATTCAAGAATTAGTGGATTAAGTTTAAGGTGGAGCAGAAGTGGGTCATAATAAGCGGTTCCCTGGAGAAGAGAGGAATGCAGAGGAGAAGAGAGATTTTGGGAGATTTTAAGTAATGTAAAGGGTTTCCAAATAAAAAATTGTGGAGGGGACCTGAATGTAAAGTAGGAAAACTTTTAGAGAGGTTGGTGGGTAATTTTGGGGGTGCCAGGTGAAAATGTAATGGGACCCTTTGTTTGAATTTTGTATAAAAAGGGTTTTAGTTATAAAAATACATATTTAAAAAAAAGGGAAAATAAGATACAAGATTGATGTGGGGCGAAATGACATAGTTTTTGTTGGTTTATGTATTGTAGATAAAAGAGTTAGTAGACTTCAGGATTACATGTTTATGGGGGGGCCCAGATATATCAATCACTTTCTAGTTGTACACACTGAAGAAAAAGGTAGATGGTACAAGGAAATAAAAAACATCGGGGGAAGAAGAGGTGAAGGTTTTAAACTTAAAAGGGGGCATTTAGGGAAGATTAAACAGCTTTTGGGAGATAGATGGGCAAATGAGAGCATAGGCAATGGGGTAAGAGGTAGGGGGTGGGTTTTAAAAATTGTGGGGTTTTAAAGGGTTACAGAATTTTGGGGTTACGGGAAAGTGGGTGCAGGGGGGAAAGGGGAAGCGTTGGGGGAAATGATGTTTAAAAGAGAGTAGTAAGGGGGGGTTGATATGAAGTTTTTTCAAAGAAAGTGATGCAAGGGGGGAAGATTTTTTGGGAGAAAAAAAAAGGTTAAGAGATGTAAAGCAATGTAAAAAGAGAGCAAATGAGAGGGGGGTAGAGTTATCAAAAATTTTTTGAAAATAAGAAAAAGTTTTGGATAAATTTAACAAGTTAAGAAAGCCTAAAACAAATGGATTTGCGTTAAAAAAGGGAGGGAGATTTTTAAAATGGGAGTTAAGGTTTGGGGAAGTGGAGGGATTTTGAGAATTGTTAAATGTTAAAGAAGATAGGGAACTTATTTCGTGTAAGGGAAAGGAGGAATAACATCTTGAGGATGAGGAAAGCCAGTTGTGAGTGGGGGAAGTTCGGAGCGTGGGGAAAAATAAAGGGGGGTAAGGCAGCTGGGATTGAGGGGGTAAAAATAAAAATTTTTAAAAGCAGGGGGGGATATATTTTTTGGGGGGGTTTTGGGGCAATTATTAATAAATGTAGGAAGAGGGAAAAGGTACCTAGGGTTGGAGAGAGATGCATAGTTCCTTTGTTAAAGGCAAAGGGATAAAAGGAGTGCAAAAAAATGGGGGGATAAGTCTTTTGAGTATCCCGGGTTTTAAAGGTTGGTAGATTTAATTGAAAAAATTAAGGGTAAGACGGAAAAAGGATGCAATGAACAAGGAGGGTTTAGGAAAGTAGGGGGTGGTGGACCAGGGGGTTTTCGTGAAACATATTGAAAAATATTTAAAAATAAGGCTAAAAAAGGGCTTTGTGGCATTTATGGATTTGGAAAAGGCGTATGACAGGGGGGATAGGGGGGGAATGTGGAGATGTTGCAAGTGTTGGTGTAGGAGTAGGGTTTCTGAAAGCAGTGAAAATTTTTTACAGGATAGGGGCCCAAGTTAGAGTAAGTAAAAAAAGAGGGAAAATTTTTTCCCCGTAAAAGTAGGGCCTTTGACAAGGAGTGTGATGTCACCGGGTTGTTTTTAAAAATTTTTAGTGGGGTTGTAAGAGAAGTAAATGCGAGGGGCTTGGAAGAGGCGTGGGGTTTTAAAAAATAAAAAACACACACAAAGGGGGGTTGAAAAGCTCTCTTTGCTGAAACACTGGCCTTGGGATTCTGAGATTCTGAAAAGAAGTTCAAAGGGTTGGTGGATGAATTTGGAAAGGGGGTGCAAAAAAAAAAAAAGGGAATTAAAAGGAAAGAGTAAGGTTATGAGGATAACAAAAAAATTAGGGGATGAAAGATTGAATATCGATTGGGGGGGAAGTAGGGGGGGGTAACGTATTCAATATTTGGGGGTGGACGTGTCACAATGGGTCTATGAAAAATGAGGGGAATCATAGAATTTTTAAGAGGGAAAAGATGAGTGGTGCCTTTGGGTCTGTTTGGAGACAAAGAACTTTGTCCTTGAGCAAAAAGGGGGAAAGTATAAGTAAGTTTTCCAACGCTCTTATTTTGGGGGTGAAGCGTGGGGGATGAATTGCAGCGAGGAGAAGGGGGAGGGAGTGGAATTCATGTCTGAGGGGAATGGGGTGGAATATAAACGAGAATTCGTAGTTTGGGAAATTAGGAGGAGTGCGGGGTTACCAAAAAAATGTTTTTCCCGAGGGCTGAGGGAAAGGGGGGTTTTTAGGGGTTCGGGCATGTAGAGAGAATGGAGCGAAACAGAATGATTCAAGAGTGTATCAGTCGTATGGGAAAGGGAAGGCGGGGGTAGGGTCGGGCTAGGAAAGGTTGGGGGAGGGGGAAAAAAAGGTTTTTGTGCGAGGGGCTTGGACTTCCCAGGGAGCGGAGCGGTTTGATAGGAGTAATGGAGACAAATGGGTTTTTAATACTTTAGTCTGTTGGAGTGTGACAAAATAAATTTATGAAGGATTCAGGAAAAACCGGGAGGCTGGGGCTTGAGTCCTGGGGATGGGGAATACAGTGCCTGCACTCGAAGGGGGGGTGTTAAGTTTCAGTTTAAAAACTGTAGGTAAAAACACCCTTTGGCAAGACAGTGATGGAGGGTGATAGTAAAGTTTTTTTTTTTCGGGGCCCCCCTGCCTTGGTGGGGAAACGACGTGTGTAAAAAATATATATAAATTTTATAATATATATATATATATAAATATATATATTTATTAAAAAATATATATATTATAATATATTAAAAATATTAATATAATATATCATAAATATATAAATATATATAAATAAATATAATATAATATATATATATATAAATTTTTTTATAAATATGTATATGTCGTGCCGAATATGTAAAACTGGCAGTTACAAGAACTCATTTTTAAAAATTAAAACCTTTCTTTTAAAATTTTTTTATACGTTTGAGATATATTTTTTCATAATGTTAATGTAAAAATTTTAATTTTTCACCAAAAAAAATCTTAAAAACTTACCTAACCTTATATAAAAGCGCAATTTTATTTTAGCCTAACCCCAAATAAATAATTTTAAATAGTTTACAATAATTTAGTACTAAACAACCAATCAAATACATTTTTTTAGTTTTGGGTTTAAAATATTTTGGCGAAATTTTTGCATACACAAATTTACTTTTCCTTTTTGGCAGAAGAGCTTGCTATTTAAGCCAAATCCAATTTTCCTATTCGGGACGCTACATAAAAATATATATATATATATATATTTTTAAATATATATATATATATATTATTATATATAATGTGCCGAATATGAAAAATGGTCAATTAGCAAGAACCCATTTAAAAATAAGTCCTTTCTGAAATTTTTTCTTATACGTTTAAAAAAAATTTTTTCATTTTTGTTAAAAGTTTTTTTAATTTTTGAAAACCCAAAAAAATCTTTTAAAACAAAACAATTTTTTTTTAGCCTAACCCAACTAAATATATTTTATATTTGTTTACTAATTTAATACCAAACAAACACAGGAAATTATTTTTTTTTGTTAATTCAGAAGAGGGGGGGGAATTTTGCATACACAAATATTTGCTTGTCCTATTGGCAAGAGAACGTTGGTATTTTAAACCAAGATCGCAAGTTCTGCCTATTTGGGAAAGACATAATAATATAAAATATATATTATATATATTATATATATATTTTATTTAAAAAATATATTAAAAATTTTATAATATATTATATAATATATATTTTAATTTTTTATAAATATTTACTGTGTTTTCTTAGAAAATTACGTAAACAAATCTAAAATATTTTAGTTGGGGGAGGGTAAAATAAATTTTCTTGTTATAATAAGGTTTGGTAAGTTTTTTTTAAGATTTTTTGGTCAAAATTTAAAAAAATTTCTTTAAAATTATGAAAAAAAAATATTTTTTAAATTTTTTAAGAAAAATTTTAAAAGGATTAATTTAAATGAGTTCTTGCTTTTAAATTTACCAGTTTTCTTTCGGCACACTAAATAATAATAAAAATATTATATAAATATATAATATATTAATATATATTATATATATATATATAATATATATATAAATTCTACATGAGAAAAGGAAAGGCACAAACGTGAATTTTAGGGGCAAGGGGGGGGAAAACAAGGGGGAGGGTAGTAAAAAGCTGGGAGTGAGGGGAGGGGTAGGGTGGAGAAAGGTAGAATAGAAGGAGGGAAAGATAGAGAAGAAAACAAGGGGGAAAAGGGGGCGCGGAGGAGGAAGGGGACAGTTCAAAAACTGAGGGAAATTTAAAAGAACAAATGTGGCAAAATAAAGTAATGTTTGGGTAATAGAGCAAAAAAAAAGAAAGACTCGTTTATTAATACTATTTTCGCCCTCCCTGAGGGAATTTTTCAGGAGGGAAGGGGGAGGATAAATAGGGGGTAAAGGAGGGCGGGGGGGTGAGAAGGAGGGAGAAGTGTGGGGGGAGTAAAGGAAGGAGGGGGAAAAGGGGGGTCAGAGCAATGAAAGGGGGGGTAAGTGTGGGGTATTTCAAGGAAGGAGGGATAAGTGTGGGGTGGTAGCAGGAAGGAGGGGGGAATTGGGGGGGGATAGCAAGGGGGAGGAAGTGTGTGATGATGAAGGAAGTAAAGATAAGAAGAAGATGAAGAAAAAACAAGAAAAGGGGAGTAGTGTCACAAACCCTGTGAGCCTGACCCGAATATATTAACCATTTTTAATCTGTTTTATTAATGTTTATACTGAGAGTTTCTTGTGTAAAAGTTTTATTTAAATGATGTGTGATTAAATGGATGTCAGTTTCTATTGTACGTTCAGTATTGTACTTCATGTTCATGACTCTGAACTTTTCAGGGTGACTTGTGTGCACCAGGACCCTAATTTATTGACTTGTTGCACCCTGACCCCAAAATTTTTTACTTTTGTGACCAGGGGACCCCTATTGATGTACTTGTGTGCACCAGGTGACCCTGATTTATGGCTTGTGTACCGGGGACCCCTAGCTTTTGATGTGTTTTTGTGCACCAGGGGGACCCCTAATTGAGTGACTTGGTGCACCAGGTGACCCTAGATTGATGTGACTTTTGTGCACCAGGTGACCCCTAGCTTGATGTGACTTGTGTGCACCAGGTGACCCCTAGATTGATGTGACTTGTGTGCACCAGGTGACCCCTAGATTGGTGTGACTTGTGTGCACCAGGTGACCCCTAGCTTGATGTGACTTGTGTGCACCAGGTGACCCCTAGATTGATGTGACTTGTGTGCACCAGGTGACCCCTAGCTTGATGTGACTTGTGTGCACCAGGTGACCCCTAGATTGATGTGACTTGTGTGCACCAGGTGACCCCTAGCTTGATGTGACTTGTGTGCACCAGGTGACCCCTAGCTTGATGTGACTTGTGTGCACCAGGTGACCCCTAGCTTGATGTGACTTGTGTGCACCAGGTGACCCCTAGATTGGTGTGACTTGTGTGCACCAGGTGACCCCTAGCTTGATGTGACTTGTGTGCACCAGGTGACCCCTAGATTGGTGTGACTTGTGTGCACCAGGTGACCCTAGCTTGATGTGACTTGTGTGCACCAGGTGACCCCTAGCTTGATGTGACTTGTGTGCACCAGGTGACCCCTAGATTGGTGTGACTTGTGTGCACCAGGTGACCCCTAGCTTGATGTAACTTGTGTGCACCAGGTGACCCCTAGCTTGGTGTGACTTGTGTGCACCAGGTGACCCCTAGCTTGATGTGACTTGTGTGCACCAGGTGACCCCTAGCTTAGTGTGACTTGTGTGCACCAGGTGACCCATAGCTTGGTGTGACTTTTGTGCACCAGGTGACCCCTAGCTTGGTGTGACTTGTGTGTACCAGGTGACCCTTAGCTTGTGTGACTTGTGTGTCACCAGGTGACCCTTAGCTTGTGTGGTGTGACTTGTGTGCACCAGGTGACCCCTACGTAGTGACTTGTGTGCACCAGGTGACCCCTAGCTTAGTGTGACTTGTGTGCACCAGGTGACCCCTAGCTTGGTGTGACTTGTGTGCACCAGGTGACCCCTAGCTTGGTGTGACTTGTGTGCACCAGGTGACCCTTAGCTTGGTGTGACTTGTTGTGCACAGGTGACCCCTAGCTTAGTGTGACTTGTGTGCACCAGGTGACCCCTAGCTTAGTGTGACTTGTGTGCACCAGGTGACCCCTAGCTTGGTGTGACTTGTGTGCACCAGGTGACCCCTAGCTTAGTGTGACTTGTGTGCACCAGGTGACCCTTAGCTTGGTGTGACTTGTGTGTACCAGGTGACCCTTAGCTTGGTGTGACTTGTGTGCACCAGGTGACCCAAAGCTTGGTGTGACTTGTGTGCACCAGGTGACCCCTAGCTTGGTGTGACTTGTGTGCACCAGGTGACCCTTAGCTTGGTGTGACTTGTGTGCACCAGGTGACCCTTAGCTTGGTGTGACTTGTGTGCACCAGGTGACCCCTAGCTTAGTGTGACTTGTGTGCACCAGGTGACCCCTAGCTTGGTGTGACTTGTGTGCACCAGGTGACCCCTAGCTTAGTGTGACTGTGTGCACCAGGTGACCCCTAGCTTAGTGTGACTGTGTGCACCAGGTGACCCCTAGCTTAGTGTGACTGTGTGCACCAGGTGACCCTTTGCCTATTAAGTACTTTACTCTTTTGCACATAATTTGCTCCAGAACCCAGAACGGCGATCGATCGATCCCTGATTCCCACTACGATCCACTAAGAGTCACTAGGCTTTCGGTATCATCTGCAAGTATGAAATACATTTTTCCTGTTGCCCAATATTCTTTTGCACTGTAGAATAATTGCCTGAGATTCGTCCCTGTAGCATCTGCCAGTCAGGTCGTCCTGCACGTAGCATGATCCGAACTGTCAGTGGCATGTTATGTCAATGGTATGCAAATAAGAGTCCATTACTTAATGTCACAGCATAGGAATATGACATTTGAGCTGATAGGTCACCGACGCTGACTTGAAAGAGTTCATACCCAGGCACCGCCCGCGGGCAGGAGTCATCCACGATGTCGACATCAGAGAGACTAGATGTGCTGGCAGACGACACACCAATTTCTACTCTGTAAACCACTGGCAGAGCAGTTGTGTATGTCTTCACTTGTCTCCATTACGTTACTCAAACTCATCTACAACAGTGTGGGTGACGTAGAGATGAGTGATGATGAAGGTGACGAAAGAGAGATGAGACGTGGTGGTGATGACTGGAGAGGCAGAATATACTGGTCTAGATGGGAAGATGTAAGAACTATAAATACTGAAGTGAGAGTAACGAAGAGTAAGGAGGGTGACAATGAGCAGAGAATAGAAGACAGAAAGGGAATGCCGATGAGGGGGAGTACATGGGGATGTAAGAGAGGAGGGGAAGGAAAAATAGGAGCAGGAGGAAGGAGAGGGAGAGAAGGGGAGGGGGAGAATGAGAAGACATCTGTGAGATGGAGGAAGAGAAGGAAGAGGCAGAGAGATAGGAATCAATGAAGGATTAGGGGGATAAGTTGGATGACTACCATGTAGAAAAAGAGAAGACGAGAAGGAGAGAAAGAATGAAGAAGTAGTTAAAAGGGAAAGATAAATAGGGATGGAGAGAAATTGGAGGAAAAAGAAGAAGGAAAAGAAGAGAAGGAAAGGAGAAGAATTTAGAGAAGAAGAGGGGGGAGGAGGAGAAAAATATGAAGAAGGAAGAGGCGGCAGCTGACAAAAAGCATGGAAAAC
>NW_026465736.1:0-14579 GCF_026875155.1 Cherax quadricarinatus
CATCAGTCAATACAAAGTAGAAATGGGTAAGGAGAGGAGGAATGCGACGTATGCTGCTTGAGCAGCATACGTCGCATCATTGTAGAAACCTTTCTCCCTCGGGAGCCAGAGACGGGTCATCGCAAGATTGAGACCCGTGCCAGGGCTACGGTCTTGGCGAACATTATACATACATACCTATGCTGCGCTTCCTACAATAGTGATGGACGGAACACATCGATTCCAGGTTGAGGGATTGATTACCTCGAACTCCTCCTCTCCTTACCCATTTCTACTTTGTATTGGACTGATGAAGCCACTGTGTGGCGAAACGTTTCTTCAATAAAGATTCCCATATAAGAACATAAGAATGTAGGAACACTGCAGAAGGCCTACTGGCCCATACGAGGCAGGTCCTTATCAAAACGACATCAACCTAAAGCTACCCATGACACCAATCAAACCCAGCCCGTACCCCATGACACCAATCAAACCCAGCCCCTCCCACTCATATATTTGTCCAGTCTCTTCTTAAAGCTACCCAAGGTCCTAGCCTCTATCACCCCACTGGGAAGACTGTTCCACGCATCTACAACTCTGTTAGAAAACCAGTACTTACCTATGTCCTTTCTAAATCTAAATTTATCCAACTTAAATCCATTATTCCTGGTTCTTACCTGGTTCGACACCCTCAGTACTTTATTAATGTCTCCCTTGTTTATGCCCGTCATCCACTTATACACTTCAATGATATCTCCCCTCATTCTACGCCTCTCCAGAGAGTGGAGATTTAAGAACATAAGAACATAAGAATGTAGGAACACTGCAGAAGGCCTACTGGCCCATACGAGGCAGGTCCTTATCAAAACGACATCTACCTAAAGCTACTCAAGAAACAACTCCCGCACCCCCCAACACCAATCAAACCCAGCCCCTCCCACTCATATATTTGTCCAGTCTCTTCTTAAAGCTACCCAAGGTCCTAGCCTCTATCACCCCACTGGGAAGACTGTTCCACGCATCTACAACTCTGTTAGAAAACCAGTACTTACCTATGTCCTTTCTAAATCTAAATTTATCCAACTTAAATCCATTATTCCTGGTTCTTACCTGGTTCGACACCCTCAGTACTTTATTAATGTCTCCCTTGTTTATGCCCGTCATCCACTTATACACTTCAATGATATCTCCCCTCATTCTACGCCTCTCCAGAGAGTGGAGATTTAAGGCTTTAAGTCCATCTTCATACGGGAGGTTCCTTACACAGTAAATCATTTTAGTCATTCTTCTCTGTATGTTCTCTAATGAGTCTATGTCCATCCTGTAGTAAGGGGACCAAAACTGAGCAGCATAATCTAAATGAGGCCTCACTAGTGATGTATAGAGCTGTAAAATAACTTTTGGACTTCTGTTACTTATACTTCTTGAGATAAATCCAAGTAATCTGTTGGCCTTGTTGTGCACACTGAGGCACTGCTGTCTAGGCTTTAGATTTCTGCTTACCATGACATAAGAACATAAGAACATAAGAATGTAGGAACACTGCAGAAGGCCTACTGGCCCATACGAGGCAGGTCCTTATCAAAAGGACATCTACCTAAAGCTACTCAAGAAATAACTCCCGTACCCCTTGACACCAATCAAACCCAGCCCCTCCCACTCATAAGAACATAAGAAAGGAGGAAACACTGCAGCAGGCCTGTTGGCCCATACTAGGCAGGTCCTTTACAATTCATCCCACTAACAAACATTTGACCTACCCAATTTTCAATGCTACCCAAGAAATAAGCTCTGATGTGCAAGTCCCACTCAAATCCAACCCATCCCACTCATGTATTTATCCAACCTAAATTTGAAACTACCCAAAGTCTTTTTCACATTCTGTATGACCAAGCTCTACTTCACCTAGATTATAGCTTCGAGGGTTATTTTCATTACCAAGGGCAAGTACCTTACACTTATCCACATTAAACTTCATCTGCCATTTCTCAGACCAAGACATTAATTTGTTCAAATCGTAATGGAGTTCATTGATATCCTCCTCAGAGTGAATTATACGGCCTATCTTTGTATCATCAGCAAACTTACTCATGTCACTAGTAATCCCTTCATCAAGGTCATTAATGTAAATTATGAACAAGAGAGGGCCTAAAACTGATCCTTGTGGAACGCCACTAGTGACTAATCCCCATTCAGATTTCACTCCATTAATGGTAACTCTCTGCTTTCTATTGGTAAGCCATGCCTCAATCCATGCTAGAACTTTACCTCCTATACCATGAGCTGCCACTTTTCTTAAGAGTCTCTTGTGAGGTACTCTGTCGAAGGCTTTACTAAAATCCAAATAAACAATATCATATTCCTTATCACTGTCAACTGCCTCAAATGTTCTATTGAAGAACGTCAGTAAGTTTGTCAGGCAGGAACGACCTTTCGTGAATCCATGCTGAGATTCATTTATCAAGTTATGCTCTTCAAGGTGACTTCTGATAATGTCAGCTATAATTGATTCTAATATTTGCCCTATAGATGTCCGGCTTATTGGCCGGGTAATTTGAAGGAGTGGACTTATCCCCTGATTTGAATAGAGGAAACCACAGTAGCATCTTCACATCTCTGCGCACACACTGGTAAGGATGGACGCATGGAAACACTCGTGAATGGTGACTAAGCCCATCTTGCATTCCTTAAGACCCTTGAAAACAAACTCATCGGGTCCGGGGACTTATTTTGTTTCAGTGTGTCTATCTGTTTAATAACCATGTCTCGTGACAGTATAATATTAGATTAACTTAAATTTCATCAGGAAACGAAATAATTGTTAATTACTGGAATCTCATTTACATTTTCCTGTGTAAATTGACAAAAAATATCATTAAATAAGGAATCACATTCCAGTTCATTATCCGTCAGCCTGTCCATTCCAGATTTCAGAGGTCCTACTTTTTCTTCCACCTTTCGTCCTATACACTTGAAAGAACCCTTTTGGATTAGTCTTTGTTTCATTAGCGACTTAATTTCATAGTCCGTTTAGCCTTTCCAGCGCCTTTTTTACTCTCTTTTAAGGCTGAACATATTGGTCAGTAAGGTTAACACTCCTCTTGGATGCGCCTATAAATTCCCTTTTCTCCCCTAAATAGATGCTTTAGCCTCTGTTAACCATTTGGGATCGTTATTATGTAGACCTTATAATTTCCCTTCTGGAGGAATGTATTTACTTGGGCACTGTGTTACATTATTTAGAAAACAATCATAAAAGCAGGATCCTTCATATTCATAAGTCTGAGTATCGTCAATAAAATCTTAGCTAAGATAACCCCAATCAAGAATTAGACAGATTGTTCCCTAAGTCCATTATAATCGGCAGAACGAAATCGGGGAGTTTTACTGTATTATCAGTATTCTTGCATTCCCAATTATTGGTAAAGGTGATGAATTTGTGATCACTTGCGCCAAGCTCTTCAGTGATCTCCAGATTATTCACGGTGTTTCCTTTTTGACAGACTAGGTCTAGCAAATATTACCCTGGTAGGTTCAGTTACACTCTGGTTCAGAAAAACAGCTGAAAACTGTTTCATGAAGTCACTGGACTCTAGATTACTGTCACAGATTCCAGTCAATTTGGCTAAAGTTTAAAAATCCTAATATGACTACGTTCTGTGTCCAGAGCCCTAACAATTTCGTCCAAGAAGTCTCCCCTCTATCGTGATCCAAGCTGAGGAGGCGGTATATTACACTAGAATTAGTTTTCTTGACGCTCCACGAACTTACCAAAATAGACTCGGTTACTGCTGATCTATTTTTATACTGTTCTTTTTATGCAACAAATTATTATTTTCTCGATCATACAATGCAACTCCTTCCCCTTCCGATTACATTGTCACCATTGAAAATTTTAATAAACCTTTAAATCCATGGAATATTGCACTCAGCAGTCAAATCCCGACTCTTTAAATCATACTGGTTGTGAAGCAGCAGCTGGAGTCGGCGGTGGTTTTTGTAGCCTATATAACTCCAACAACAAATTAAAAATGGGAGGAGTTGGTAGATCACTGAATCACTAAAAGAAGGAACCCAATACCACCATCACTACGACCTTCTACCACTATTACAACTGGTACCACATCACTACTTACTTCTACCAACATCACTACTACCTTTACCAACTCACTACTACCTTCTACAACATCACTACTACCTTCTAACCCATCAGGGGGACGTGTACTTAGTCAGTGGTGACGTGTACTTAGCTCTGTTGAAGCCCTGTTTTGTGTGCTCTTGAGTGGTGACTGTACTTTGAGTGCTGCTGTACTTAACTCTGTGAAGAAGTGTCTTGTTTGCTCCGTGGACCTGACCAAGATGCCCTCCATCGAGCAACTTTACCAGCAACTTACGGAAAGAATTGGAGGGCAGCGAAGATGAGAGTCGGCGACGACCCGAAGAAAACAAGGGATTCGTAGTAGTCCTCCTGTTTCGAGTCCCCAGGTCAAGAAGGGATCGTGGTCAGTGGCTGGACAGCAGGGGACGACGAAGTTGACGATCAAGAAGACGAATGGAAAGCCAGAAACGATGAAGAAGAAAGAGACTGTAATAAAGTTGGTAGAATTACCGACAATATGTAAAGTAAAAGGACACAAGTGAAACTAATGTGACATTTATTGTAGCAACGTTTCGCTCTCCAGGAGCTTTATCAAGCCATTACAAACAATACATGGACACAGAGGGTATATAAAGGCTCAGAGTGAGGTGAATACTAGTGAGGTACCATTTCGATGTTCACTAGTGGTAGTAGTAGTAGTAGTAGTGGTAGTGACAAAAGCAATTAATTCGTACATGAGTAAAAGGATATAAAAGCTATTACTTGGGTAACATAAAAATAGGTTGGACAAATATAAACTGGAATGAGGCAGGTTGTAGTGTTCACTCTCTGTGCTTTGTGTAGTATAACAGGAGAGACTATGTGATGGCAGGGTTTACTGTTGTTCAGGAGGATCTTGCTAAGACTTCGGAGATGGTGAAGCTGCCGTTGTTTGTTTTATTGTATTCGAAACAGCGTCAGTGCTGATTCAACGCACTTGCGTGTGCGAAATTAGTTTCTTTTATCACTAATTGGGAGTCTCTGCTTTCATAGATTGTTTGGTGGGATGAATTTCGGTGTTGTACACTGGCGTTGTTTAAGTTGTCGTTCCTAATGCCGTATATGTGTTTGGTAAGACACATATGCAACAGTTAGGTTCTTTATTTTTGAAACGTTACGCCCTAAACAGTAGGCTCTTCAGTCGTAGTAAGAAAAGTTGATAGATGCAGAAGATACTTGAGACGATTTAATTCAGTCCATCACCCTTAATGTTTAGAGGTGGTAGTCCCTCAGTCTGGAGAGAGAGCTTTGGTCGTTGTTTCAGACAACGGAACAATGCTCAGGACTACAAATTCGGTATGCTCTTAGGAAAAAACCCGATGATGATGCCTCTTTTGGTTGGTATCTTGACTGGAATAGAAGTGTGTGAGATTCAAATATTTTATTGGTGGGTTTCCCGATAAACTTGATATCTTAGGTTGTTTGTCTTATTTGGAATGAGGAAGTCGAGGAAAGGTAGCTTGTCATTGGACTCTTCTTCTAGTTGTAAACTGAATCGCTGGTTCTAATGCGTTGAGCCCTTGCCTGAAGATCCCGTACATCAAAACGTTTTGGAGTTATTACGAGGAACAATGTCCACGTAACGTAACCAAGTGACGCTTGAAGGGATGATGTTGGCGAAGTGTTAAGATTAGGTGTTCATGTATTAAGGTTGGCTAGGACGGCACTTATTGGGGACCCCCATTCCCATGCCGTTAGGTTTGTTTTTGTAGAAGCTTGTTATTGAGGAAAAACAGTTGAAGGTTAACACAGAGTTCAATCAAGTCAAAACAAAATCTCCGGGAGGTAAAGGAAGATTAAGGTTGGTTGACTTTACGTCGTTAGACCTCGATGGCTTTTTTGGTAGGGACTTTGTGAAGAGGGATAGTCACTCAAACTGCTTAGTTTTTGTTAGGATGGAGAGGTTACGGATGCGCTGAGAAGGTATCGCCTGAGTGTTTAATGATGAGCGGGGTGATGGCCCAGAAGGCAGGATAGGATATGTTTGGCAAGAACTCCGGCTAGTTTGGTGGAGCACTGCCCTATTCCTGATCGTGATTGGTTGAGAGGATATTGTGTTTTTGGGTCTTGTGGTAAACCATACATGTGTGCTGGTTTAGGGGTTGCTGGTAACAAGTACAGAAGTTTCGTCTTCTCTAGTGCGTTTGAGTATTTGTCTGCTTTTGTATAGAAAAGTCTTGGGTGAGCGTTCCTCCCTCTGTTGAGTGTGATAAGGTTCGTTTGTAGATTGATCATTCAAAAAGGTCCATAATTTTAGTGTTGTAGTCACTGGTGTTGAGTATGACGACTCCACCTCCTTTGTCGGCGAGTGGTGACGTAAGTCCCCTTACTATGACTTCGTACTGTGTCCAGAAGCCCTCTTTTCGTGATCCAAGCCTGGAGGTCGGTATATTACACCTAGAATTAGTTTTTTTGACCCTCCACGAAACTCTACCAACAAGACTCTGGTTACTGCTCCATCTATTTTTATACCTGTTTTTTAGAACAATTAATATTTCTCGAACATACTATGCAACTTCCTCCCCCCTCCCATTACATCTATCCACATTGATTAACTTAAATCCCTGAATATTACCAATCAGCAGTCATATCCCGAACTCTTTAAATCATACCACGTTTCAGTTAAATGCAATGATATCAAAGTTCCAGCCATGCTACCAAAAACGTAGTTCATTAATTTATTTCTTGCACTTCGACTGTTAGCATTAAAATTACCATTCATTTATGTTTTTTCTTCTGCAATTTTTCCTATTCATCTTGGTTTTTACACAATTTCTGAAATTATTTCATTACCCTGAGTTTACTCAACTTGACAGTTACTATTAAGATTCTTAATATCAGAGCATAAGTCTTATATATCCATATTCGTTATTAATCCATTTTCTAAAACCATATCTCTAATAACCTAGTTTAAAGTCCTAACATCCCTCACTGAGTTAGCAAGAAAAAACCCCACACCTGCCCTGGATAAGTGAACCCCATCACCTGGCATTCATGTCATTTCGGCCATAGAAGTTGTCCCATGTTGTCAAGGATGTATGCATTATCTTACAGTGTTTATCCAGCCAACAATTTATACCAATTGCTCCTGGACAACCATTCACATTACCAACACCTTTCTTGGCAAATGCCACATATAACAGGGCGCCCCCCTTCTTCCCTAATCATGTCTATGCTGTCTGAACTTTCTAACTAAATCCTCATTCTACGCTTGCCTACATCATTGCCTCCAGCACTGAGGCAAATATAGGATGATCCCATTACCGTTCCTGATGTTGTTCATGCGGTAACACATTCCACTCCCTCCAGCCCCAGAAAGCATACCCTTTGTCTCCTCCTCCTGTCCTTCAAGCAGAATGCCTATCCCAGTATCTAACCTGGCTAATCCCCAACCAACAACATTATTCTTACCTTTCCTTGTTGTCGTTCGTCGTGACGATTCCCAGTAGTAGTAGACTCACATTCGTCGGGTTAGCACCGAGAATGCGTTGAGGTTTCCACGGGAGTGTCCACAGCAGTTCTCTTTCTTCTTCATCGTTTCTGGCTTTCCATTAGTCTTTCTTGATCGTCAACTTCGTCGTCCTGCTGTCCAACACTGACACACGATCCCTTCTTGACCTGAGGACTCGAAACAGGAGGACTACTACGAATCATCTTGTTTTTCCTCGGTCAATCGCCGTGTTCATCTTCGCTGCCCTCATTTTCCTTAAGTTGCTGGTAATGTTTGCTCGATGGAGGGCATCTTGGTTCAGTCCACGGGAGCAAACAAGACACTTCTTCACAGAGTTAAGTACAGGTCAGCACTCAAAGTACAGGTCACCACTCAAGAGCACACAAACAGGTCTTCACTGAGCTAAGTACACGTCACCACTGAGCTAAGTACACGTCACCACTGAGCTAAGTACACGTCACCACTTTTTTGGGACGAAATTGTTAGGGCTTCTAGACACAATAACATAGTCATAGTAGGGGACTTTAACTTTAGTCAAATTGACTGGAATTCTTTGACAGGTAATCTAGAGTCCAGTGACTTAATGGAAACAGTTCAGGACTGTTTTCTGCAGCAGAGCGTAACAGAGCGTACCAGGGGTAATAATTTGCTAGACCTAGTCTTGTCAAATAAGGAAACACTCGTGAATAATCTGGAGATCACTGAAGAGCTTGGCGCAAGTGATCACAAAAAAAAAACGCAACAGTTTTTTCCATTTTATGTATGACGTCTACAGTGAAAGTGTTTATGCATGAACATACTGTGCAATAATAATTATATAGTAAAAATGAAACAGGTGTGCATCTACTCTAAGAAATAAAATTTTCACGATTTGTGACACACTGGTATAAAACAAAACATTTGCAATTAAAGCTGTTTTAGCACATATGTATTCTAGTATTCATTTTCCAGGTTACCAACATTTTTAGGGCTGACCCTGACATGCCACTGTGTTCACAAACTCAGGCTCCATCACCTTTAACATTTGTAGGCCCGGAGGCCACCATACTCTGTAACTCTGAATAAAATTGATCTATAAAAGTGGCATTTTGACATTGTTTAACTTTCATAGCTCCCAAGCCGATGTTCAACTGCAAAATCTGCACTATAAGTGGTGTCTTCACAAATATTCTAAATAACTGCTACATGTTGGGAAGATTTCTGGCACCTGCAGCAAAGAGGCAATGACGCTTAATGTCATCTACGAGGCTGCTTGATCGATTCCCTAAAAAACTACACATTAATGTTTAATTTTACAATAATGAATCAAAACACTTTCACCATCACTTACTCCAGCATTTTCATGCAGAGGCGAGCGGTACTACAGTTCAGACTGCAATAATCCCACCCCTCATTTAGAATACAACAAGTGTGCTTTCCACCACCAGAACTCAAGTCCGGTAACCGGTTTCCCTGAATCCCTTCAAAAATGTTACTTGTTTCCACTCAGCAACACATCAAATCATAAAAAAACCACTTGACTTCATTCACCCCTAACACGCTCACACATGCCTGTTGGATGTCCACGGTCGATGCATACAAAACCTCCTTTACCCTCTCCCCAACCTATCCTGGGATGACACCCCTCACCCCCACCGTCCAAGTCATCCTATTATGCTGCATCCTCTCGGAATACCCGAACCACTCAACAACCCTCTCATATGGGGAATTTTACAGCTAAGCGGTTGATTCACTTAGCAGCTCACCAAACGGTCCTTCGTTGTGAATCGTGGTATCCCCACACCACAGCTGTTTAAGATTGAATATTATTTATCAGTTTACCCCAAAGCAGCTTATATTTCAGCATTTCACACTGGACACGAAATGTTGAGTGGACTCACTTGGTTGGGCTCAATGGCCCACCAATGACGGGATCTATTGGAAAATCCAGGCAAGACACGCCCTATCTATCAGCTGCAGCCAACCTTACAAGGAGCGAATATGTCTAGGAATACCTAGGTATTTGTATCTGATCCAAAATTTTTCCCTGGCTTGTGGTAGGGAAAATTTGACCCCGATATCATTGTCTTGTTTGGAGTTGGAGTGCCTCCAGGAACGCCGCACTGTCTTCCACTGGGTTTGTTCTACTTACACTCGCACGATTACACTACACAGTTCAGTCTAAGATTTGTTTTACTTTCATGGTATTTTCACAACAGGAAGACCGGTTACACTTCACTGTGTCACTGCTCCAGCTCCTCGTATCAAGATTCCCCACACCTCTCTCTCCTTGTCATCTAAGCCCATCCACAGCTTCCCCTCCCCAACCCATACCACATTCTAACCATGTACTCCATCCAACACTGCTTCAATTCCTTGGATCAAGATCATACCCTCACATTGCGTCAAAATCTCCCGCACCTTTCTCCCCACAACACGTTGGATCACGACCTCTCCCTCTGTGACGTAATACCTGAGTGATAATGGACACTGGTCCATTATCACTCTTATTTTATTTGCTCAACTTGTTCGTCCATTCACAAAATACATAAAACCACTCATGTGGAATTATAAAGCTTTTGATCAATTAGAGGTGAGCACTTTAGTTTTTTATTATTCAGTTAAAGACGTGATGGCTAATACACAATAATGCATCAAATTTTATTAGTAGTAAAAACATTACAAAATGTAAGCAATACACAAAATTTTATTATTATTAAACAAAGAGTTAGTAAAATTATTGCAAAATGTAAGAATACACAAAATTTTAATAAACATTAGTCGGTAAATCATTACAGAAGATAAGGAATACACAAAATGTCATCAAACAATAGTTGATAAAGTATCACAATGATACACAAATATTATTTCCTAAAAGAGAGTACAAATTAATCATTATAGAGCATTTGCACGATTTTTCCTTCCTCGATTTCCATTTATTTTGTAGGTTAGGTAAGGACTTCCAGATCTTTATTACTAGAAGATTTTTGTGGAGTTTGAGGAGAAATGTTTACCAGAGTTTTCACTCGAGTCCATATTTGATTTGACTTTCTTTATAAGCATTTCTTGTAATTCATAACTGGATCTTATTTTATAACTCGTGCAAATAAAATACCGCTTATCAACAAGTACACTTTTTTACGTTTACAACGTTGCATACATGTTACTCTCTAATTCTTCAATAGGTTGGTATAAATAGAAGGTTTGGAGAAGCACCTGACATTCATGGGCCAGTATGCGTGCTGTACTCTTCCTCTATTCTTCTTTAAAGATCCCTAGGCGTTACACATGTTTCAGATTGTCAACTAGTTGCTATATTTCTTGGGCAATAATGTAGGCAAAATATTAAAAAAGTAACCCTGGGTTTTCAAAGGATTTTTTCCCCATTTATTTCATGCACTTGCTGTAGGGAATTACTGTTTTTCCCAAAATTTTTTAAACATTTCATTATGGAGCGTTTTTAAATTTAAAACCTAAAAATTAGGCCGATTTTTTTTCTGGGTGATTTGAATTTTCCGGAAACCAAATTGAAAAAAAAACATTCTTTGTAAAAAAAAGTTGAGTGTCTGATCCAAAAAAGGATGTTTCGGGGGGGGGAAAAAATGATTTTTCTTTTTTCCTTGAAAACCAAACTTTACACCACTTTATAAAGATGGTGTCAAAAGGGGAAACCGAGGAGTGCAGGATAGCCTAGTTTTTCCCTTTTTTAAAGGGTTCTTTTCTTAAGTTCTTGCTTTTTTTTAAAGTTCTTTTTTTAAAATTTCTTGCGTTTTTTAAATTTTTCCCTTAAAGTTCCCGCTGCTGGTAAATTTTTTGGTGTCACCCCTAATTCTTGGTAGGAGTGTTCTCTCGATCCGACTTATGTGTGAAGGTGTTTGACAAGCAAGGACTTGCTTTTTGAAAAACGGGGGAAGGGGCAAAAAGAGCATTCATGATTTTGCACACATCATTTTTGCGCCGTCTTTTTTTGGCCCCTTTTTTTTCCAACAAAAAACATCCTCTGTATTAGAAAAAAAAAAGGTAGAGTGGTACTCTCCGATGTAGGGCAAAAGGATGTTTTCACTGAGGGGGATGCACCCCAAATTTGGGTATTTGGGAGCTTGTATTCCCCTGGCATGAAATCCAAGAGAGCTCTTAAAAATAGCTTTTGGGGGACATCGGCCCCCCTCCGAAACAGAGATACCGGGAAATTTTACACCCCCAAACAAATTTGTCACATATCTCTCAAAAGCTGCCACTCACTATTTATTCCCGTTAATCGTTTGTGGGCGCCGTTTTTTATATGTTTTTTACCTCACGCCAGATGGGGGTTCATAATTGAAGTTTTGCATTTTAAAAAGGGAAAAAAAAGAAAAAGGGGAAACGTCTCTTCAATTAAAAATTTCCATGTGTTGCCCTAAGTGTCTAATTCTTTTAAATTGTCGGGGTTTTAAAAAAAATTCTCACATTTTTCAACTCATGGGTTTTTTGGTACAAAAACTTCAAAGTTTTTTAGGTAAGGGCACATGGTAAGTCATGGTAAGCAGAAATCTAAAGCCCAAAACAGCTGGGGCCCCAGTGTGCGCAAAAAGGCCCCAAAAGTTACTTGGATTTATTCAAGAAGTATAAGTAACGAAGTTCCCAAAAATTATTTTACAGTCTATACATCCTTGTGGGCCTCATTTAGATTATGCTGCTCAGGGTTTTGGGCCCTTACTACAGGTTGGACATAGACTCATTACGAGAAAATACAGGGGAAAGAATGACTTTAAAAAGATTTACTGTGAAGGGAAACCCCCCGTATGAAGATAGACTTAAAGCCTTAAAAACCCATCTCTGGGGAGGCGGTAGAATGAGGGGAGTTTTCATTGAAGGGGAAAAGTGGGTGACGGGCATAAACAAGGGAGACATTAATAAAGTACTGAGGGTGTCGAACCAGGTAAGAACCAGGAATAATGGATTTAAGTTGGATAAATTTAGATTTAGAAAGGACATAGGTAAGTACTGGTTTTCTAACAGAGTTGTAGATGCGTGGAACAGTCCTCCCAGTGGGGTGATAGAGGCTAGGACCTTGGGTAGCTTTAAGAAGAGACTGGACAAATATATGAGTGGGAGGGGCTGGGTTTGATTGGTGTTCGAGGGTGCTGGAGTTGTTTCTTGAGTAGCTCTAGGTAGTTGTCGTTTTGATAAGGACCTGCCTCGTATGGGCCAGTAGGCCTTCTGCAGTGTTCCTACATTCTTATGTTCTTATGTTCTTAACAATTAGACAACTTTATTCCGAAACGTTTCGCCTACACAGTAGGCTTCTTCAGTCGAATACAGAAAGTAGGCAGGAACAGTAGAGATGTGAAGACGATGTAATCAGTCCATCACCCTTAAAGTCGTAGAATTTGAGGTTGTCAGTCCCTCGGCCTGGAGAAGTTCAGTTCCATAGTCAGGAACTATCTGAAGATCAAGCGACAGTGCGGAGACTTAAAAACTGTCGGAAGGAGAGGTGCAGGGTGTAGTAGTAGGTAGTAGTGTAGTAGTAGTAGTAGTAGTAGTAGTGAGAGGCCACTGAGAGGTCATGTCCCTCTCAGATCCAACACTTCTCACTTGAAAAGCTTGTCCAAGGTGTTTTCTGTACCAAGATGCCACGTGTTGCAGTGTCTGACAAGATGAACATCAAAATGGTATACAATACCGACAGGTTGTTAGGTAAGACACATATGCAACAATTAGACAACTTTATTCCTGCCTACTTTCTGTATTCGACTGAAGAAGCCTACTGTGTAGGCGAAACGTTTCGGAATAAAGTTGTCTAATTGTTGCATATGTGTCTTACCTAACAACCTGTCGGTATTGTATACAGTGGTGACGTGTACTTAGCTCAGTGGTGACGTGTACTTAGCTCAGTGGTGACGTGTACTTAGCTGAGTGGTGACGTGTACTTAGCACAGTGGTGACGTGTACTTAGCTCTGTGAAGACCTGTTTGTGTGCTCTCTGTGAATCTGAACCAGGATGCCCTCTCTTGAGCAGCTTTACCAGCAGCTGAGAGAAGAACTCAGAGTTGCTAAACTGGAGATACGGCGATTAACGGAGGAGAACAAGAGGATTCGTAGTAATCCTCCTGTTGTGAGTCCCCAGGTTAAGAGGGGAGCTTGGTCAGTGGCCGGGCAACATGGAACCAAGCTGAAGATCAAGAAAACGGTTGGAGAGGCGGAAACAACGAGAAACCAGAAGACTACCGTGGAAACTTCCAACTCATTCTCGGTGCTACCTGACGAATGTGAGTGTTCTGCTGGGAATGCCACAACGAGCACCAAAGAAGCATTGGCAGACGTGAGTAAGACATCCCTAGAAACCCCAACGAAGACCATCGAGAACGTCTTGACGAATTCTACAAGTGGTGTAATGCTACCTGGCGAATGTGAGTCGACTACTCGGAGCATCACGACGGACGACGCCAAGGAAGGTAAAACATTGTTGTTGTTGGGGATAGCCAGATTAGGTACATGGATAGGGCATTCTGTTTGAAGGATAGGAGTAGGAGGCAGAGAGTGTGTTTTCCTGGGGCTGGGATGAAGGATATTGTTAGCCGTCTGGATGACATCATGAGAGGTAATGGGAGCAATCCTATTATCTGTCTCAGTGCTGGAGGCAACGATGTTGGCAGACGTAGGAGTGAGGACCTGATTAGCAGGTATAGGTCAGCAATAGAGATAATTAGGAGGAAGGGTGGGAAACCTGTCATATGTGGCATTTTGCCAAGGAGAGGAGTTGGAAATGAATGGTTGTCCAGAGCAATTGGTGTCAATTGCTGGCTGGACAAGTACTGTAAGGAAAATGCGGTAACATTCATTGACAACTGGGACCTTTTCTATGGCAGAAATGACATGTATGCCAGGGATGGGGTTCACTTATCTAGGTGTGGGTGGGAGCACTGGCCAACGCAGTGGAGGGAGCTGTTAGGTCTTTAAACTAGGAATAGTTAGTGGTATGGGTTTTTGGCGGGAAAACTGTGAAGTCGCAGGGTAGTAACATGAGTACTAGGAGAACTAGTAAAAGGCAAA
>NW_026465737.1:0-13223 GCF_026875155.1 Cherax quadricarinatus
AACTCTGTACTTTTTGACCCGACGACTCCGTCACTACAGTAACTCCTGTACGGTTGACCACGACGACTCCGTCACTACAGTAACTCCTGTACTGGTTGACCACGACGACCCGTCACAAACAGTAACTCCTGTACTGGTTGACCACGACGACTCCGTCATACAGTAACTCCTGTCCCGTTGACCACGACGACTCCGTCACTACAGTAACTCCTGTACTGGTTGACCACGACGACTCCGTCACTACAGTAACTCCTGTACTGGTTGACCACGACGACTCCGTCACTACAGTAACTCCTGTACTGTATAATGGTTCACTAAACGCGTGAAAATTAAAAATTCCATAAACGCAAATTTTCAAAGTTTCTCATTTTTCTTTTTTTTTCTGTATTTAAAATTCTGAAGAATCGACTAAGAAAAAGATGCCTAAATTCAGTATGCAAAATATTTTTAACCAAAATATATTAATTCTTAAGGGTTTGAAGCCGACCAGATGATGCATTTTCTAGTTATTACATGGAAGTCAGTTTAATCGGCAGTTTATAATGTACTTAAGTCAGAGTGAAAGCCAAGGTATCCTTTAATTAAGATCATTAACGCTGAGCGTTTCAAGCCTATCAGAAGAGTCATTCTCCAGTATTGCTCTGAATCCTAAGATTCCATTTTTATCCATAATTTTTTTTCTATACCTTTTTTTATCTAACATTTTTATCTAACATTTATAAACCATACCCCCGGCCGGGATTGAACCCGCGGTCATAGTCTCAAAACTCCAGCCCGTCGCGTTAGTCACTAGACCAGCTAGCCATCGTGTCATTACGATTTCTTGAGTCAAGTAACATTTATATCTAACATTTTTTATATAACTTTCTCATCTATAGTAATTTTTATCTATCTTTAACATTTATCTATTTTTAACATTTTTATCCATCTTAAATATTTTTTTATATTTTAACATTTTATATATTTTTTTATCTGTTTAACAGTTTTATCTTAAACATTTCTATCATTAACATTTTTTATTCTAACATTTCTTATGTATACCATTTTTATCTAACATTTTTTTTTTTCAAATTTTTGGGCTAACATTTTTTTATAACATTTTTTTATGTATCGTTGACATTTTAAATTTACAGGTACACAGTCAGAAGTTTCAGGTGGTCATGGTTTTTAGACTACATCAACTTTAATATTTTGAAGCAGATGAGGCGAGGTATTCCTTAGATATTGAATGGAAATCAATATCACTATCTAATGAAACTTGCAAATTGTTACTTATGTAGGTCAGTAACTTGGTGATTCTTGGTTTCTGGAAGACACACCAAAGCGGAAAATTTCAGATGTTTCGTTCAGGTATCGTACGGATTACACTGATACCAATTGTAATGCTATTGCCCATTATAATGCGTATTGTCCATTGTAATGCGTATTGAAGCCATTCAGCAGAGGTTAATTCGTCTATATTTAATGTGATTTAACGGGAATTAAATTTTAGCACTATTTTTTACACATCTGGCAGGTGTGCGCCTACCCTCTTGTATTTCACTCTCCACCATCGTCGAATTTGGAGGAAATTCTTATGAAGACTTAAAGCTGCTCCGCTGAGCGTTAGTGCAGTTATCTGAGGCATTCCTCATACCTGACATAGTGGTGTAAGCCACAGCACCGTGTCCTTTGCTGACGATACCAAAATTTGCGTGAGTGTCATCCATTGAGGACACTGCAAATCTCCAAGCGGACATCAACCAAGTCTTTAAATGGGCCTGAGAAAATATGAAGTTCAATGAGGACACATTTTAGTTACTCCGCTATGGAAATAAAAACTGGATTGGAGTATAAAATAAATTCAGATAGGGCAAAAATCTAGCGTGAGGGACATGGAAGTGATGGAAAATCTCACCTTTAAACATGTCAACACTGTATCTACCACATCTGCTAGGAAAATAATAAGATGGATTATTACACCACAACGTACATGGTTATAAATGACCATAATTTTTAAAGGGGTGGACCGGTAAGCCAGCGGAAGGCCTCGGTCAAATGACCAAAAGCTCCAAAGGCGGGTCATCATCTGACTAAGACCCGCGTCACGAAACACTTGTCCTGTTTCCTGGCAAACCTAACCGATAGGATGGATAATGAGAACCTTCAAAACTAGGGTTTTTAAGTCAATGATTCTTTTCAAGTCGCCTTTTCTCTCTAGGCTGGAGTATTGCTGTACACTAATGACCCCTTTCAAGGCAGGTGAAATTGCATATCTGGAGAATATACAGAGAACTTTCACTGCATATATAAGAGCAATACAGGGTCTGAATTACTAGGAACGTTTGAAATCCCTTGACCTTGTGCTGCTTGGAATGCAGGCGAGAAAGATACATAATATACACTTGGAAAATCTTAGAGGGGCTATTCGCAAATCTGCACATGGAAATAACTCCCTACGAAAGCAAACGACTCGGCAGGCGATGCAACATACCCCTGATGGAAAGTAGGGGCACCATGAGTACACCAAGTGTCAGGGGCCCAAGACTGTTCAACTGCCTACCAGCATACAATAGACCCTTGGCTGTCTTCAAGAGGAAGATGGACAGACACCTAAAATCAGTACTAGACCAGCCGGGCTGTGGTTCATACGTTGGCTTGTGTGCGGCCGACAGTAACAGCCTGGTTGATCAAGCCCTGATCTACCACAAGGCCTGGTCCTGAACCGGCCTGTGGGGACGTTGACCCCCGGAATACCCCCCCCCGGTATATTCCAGGTATGCCGGGAACGGGTTCAACTTTGCTCATACGGCACCTGCACTTTTCAATTGTTTCTATAATTTTACCTTAGTTACTCTACACTAGTGTTGAAAATTTGATGCTGATCTAATGAGGCTTCGCGTTTTGGGCGAAATAAACCAAAAAGTGAAAGGAAAGAAAAATACTGGCAACCACTTGAAGGTCCTCCGCTGATTGCTAAAAGAATTTTCCCTTTGTAATTTAGCCCTGGCACTGCAAGTTTTTCCACTACACCTTAACACAGTGCCACCACAACATTAAGCTCTCGTAAAAAATTATTCTCTCTCTTTTGGGTTCAGAATTCCTTCAAAAAAAATTATTATTCCTTTCACCTGAGGTATAAAGACTTTATTACTTACTTTTTACATCCCAAATTTATTATAGATTACACGGCTTTTGATATTTACTCATTTCACATTTCTCTCACACAATTTGTTCATTGAACACCTTTTTTTTATCACTGTGGCTCCCTCACTCAGACACCTGATGTAATTTCTTCAACTTCACCACGTGCACACTCTCCCACTGTTGAGAATTTTGGCCTTACCTGCTGTGTTTATTATAACTATATATAATGAACACTTAGCTGATAAATGACAGCAAATCGTCTACACAGCCGCCCCTGCAGACGAGGTCTAGAAGCTGTCGAAACCATCACAACAGTGGGCTGTCAAGAGATACAATTTGTAAGTATAAATTACCCCTAGGGGGTGTTATGCCAGAAATTTTTCATTCGATGATGGCTGACGAAATACCTACTTGTTTGGACCAAAAGTCCCACACCTTACTGCCGATTATAGGTTGATTACAAACTCTTTGTGACTCAAGAATTGCGCAATCCCCCGATCTCAAGAAATTCGTAACATACCTTGCTCTTTGTAACGTGAGCTATGGTGTTCTCAACACCTTCGACAGGTATCGGTGACTTGATAGAAGCTGAAGTGTCCTTGGATGTCCACGTCTTCCATTGTCTAGGAAACGCACACTGGTACACTATGTTCCACAAGATTTGTCTTTATTGTTCACAATGTATCAAAAGAGAAGCTGTTCACAACTTCTCCTATGTTTATCGTGTTTTGTGAGACATTTTGGGTCCACACTAACGCACAGATCAGTGTTCTTTGCTAGTTATCCTGGCGTCAGTGTCACTCTCACTAGAGTCAAAGATAGTCTGCCAGACGCCACAGCGCTCCATGCCATCACTGCCCCCAGCACAAAAAAAAAAAAACCGCTGACCTAGTACCTTGCATCCTTGTCACCTCCTCGATAAGCAAAGCAGAATGTTTTTCTTGCTGTCTTAATCATAGAAAACCCATGTACACTATCTTTACTAGGGTAATAAAGTGGGAGCAGGATTTTTCCTTAATTGTCCTGCTAAAGTAAGAATGTATTGTCTTATAAAAATACACTTTGCAACACCGCTGCAAGAAGCAGAGGTCACTTGACTACGTGGCAAGCATCTGTGATCAATTACTCACTCTAGCAGTAAACAAGATGCTCCCCCCTTCTGAGTGGCCCCTCAGGCTGAGAGGGCTTGGCCCCTCAGGCTGAAAGGGCTGAAGGGGGCTGATACCCCCCTCCGGGAAGAAATTTCTCCACAACTGGGGGCGGCGGAGGTTCGCGGGCAGTGAACTATTCATCACTTAACATTAATTTAATTTTTCACTCGCCCCCCACTGCTGCTTGTCTTTTCTGAACAGCTTTAGTCTGTGGGTTCTGGAGAATCACTAATTTTGTTTTCAACACTGTGTAATTCAAAATGGCACTAGTTTTATTTATTGTCCGCTTATTCACTACACCTTTGCTCAAAACATCAACTGTCCTGATGATTCCATTTGCATCAGGATATATGGCACAATTTTTCCAAGTGGCCATTGGGACCTCGGACCATCTTTCGAATAATCACTATGTCACCAGGTCTTAAGGACTTATGATTTTCGGGAAAACACCAGCTCCATAGAAGGTTCTCTCAATGAGGTAGATAGTCTCTCGCCAAATTTTCTCCCAACTTTTCAATCACTTTATTTAAGGTTTTTGAATTTACGTCTGAGTTGCCAGGTTCGAAATAATAGATCCTCTATGATTTCTTTATCATTCATGGGAGGAACAGGTTCGACCGTCTGCCATGGAGTAAATGAGATGGACTTAACACTTCTAAATTGTCCAATCTCGGTAACATAAGTTAAGGTCTGTTGTTGACTCTTTTTTTCTATTTCAGCCCACAACTGTACAAAATTCTTCTAAGTCTATTCTCTGACGATGAAGAGTCTTCCTTAAACAACGCTTTACAATGCCGATCATTCTTTCATAAAATCCGCCGGGCCAGGGAGATTTAGGAGGAAGGGTATCCCAACGACATCTGCGTTGATTCAGCATCTGTTGTACTTCTGGTTGATCAAAGATCTTGCTTATATAAGCAGCACCAAGCAAAAAAGTTCGTTGCATTATCTGAAATCTTTCAGTCTGGGACATGCCCTTCTGGCTGCAAACCTTCTGAATAATTTGATAAAAGTTTCAGCAGACATGTCAGTGGCTACTTCTAGATGTACTGCTCTAGTTGTAGCACAAGTGAACAAACAGATGTACACCTTGATGGGAACTTTGTCAACTGTTTTGGTTAAAATTAAATTGGTCCAGTATAATCTACACCTGTCACCTCAAATGGAGTGAATGACAAACTCTTCAGAGGGATATGGAGGTGGACCTGGATACTGACATACTCGCATATCGTAGTGACGACAAGTAATACAGTCCTTTATTTGTTTTTTTCACACTTTGTCGACCTGAGGTATCCAGTAGGATTGTCGTATATGACAAAGTGTGTCAGCTACCCCACCATGTAACACGTTACTGTGGGCGCTTTGCACAATCATTTGTTAGCCAATGATTCTTGGGGATCAATATTGGATGTAATGGCTTCTTTAGGTAGGGGAAGAATTTATGAATTCTTCCTCGACATCTTATAATCTTTTCTGAGTCGAGATAAAGTCCAAAGAATTAATCATAACAGGTTTCTTTGGGGATTTATCTTGTGTTTCTAGAATTTATATTTTGTAGAGAATTTTTTTTCTGTATTAGTTTCACCCAGTATACAATGGGTTCAGGACATTCATAATCAGGTTTTATCCTTTTAATGAATTTAAAGACAAGAGCTGTAACTCTTAAGAGTTTACCCAAAGATGAGTAATTAGATCCATCAATGACTAGTTCTGTTGTGCCTGCAGTATTTACACAACTTATTTCTGCTGTGTTCAAGCAGACTGTTTCTTCTGGCATAATGTGAGCTTTTTGCTGAGGCCAGTTATTTCCATTAGAGAGCCAGTTCGGTCCGTGGAGCCATAATTTATTATCCACAAATTTCTTGGGTGGGACACCACGTGACAACATGTCAGCTGGATTCTCTTGGGTAGAGACGTGAAGAAAGAGATAATCTCTCTGCATCTCTTTTATTTCTGCTACTCTGTTCTGTACATAGACCAATTTACTCTTATTATTTCTTAACCACTGGAGAACTGCCTCATTATCACTCCAGATCACGGTTTTCTCAATAGTGAGATGATCAAGTACTTTGTTGAGATAGACAGCTAATTTTGTACCTACATAGAGTGCTGTCATTCCCAATTGTGGTACTGTTCTGACCTTAAAGGGGGTGCTACCCTGGCCTTTGAAGTAATTAGTGTACTTCCTTCCGCATTACTCATGTAAGCTACAGCGCCATAACCTCTGGTTGACGCATCACAGAACACTTTGTAATGTGTAATTTTTTTCCCTCTTGCCCTTTTTTTGTCTGGGAAATTTAATTTGATGAAGTTGCTTAAACTCCTTGGATATTTCATCCCATGCTTGACTCATTTCTAGAGGCAAGTTCTCATCCCATCCAATTTTGAGTTTCCATGCATCTTGCAAAAGTATTTTTCCCTTTTATGGTAATTGGTGGACGAGTTCCTAGAGGATCAAAACATTGGATACCTCTGACAGTAAACTACGTTTAGTGAGTGGACTGCATGATTTATTGTTTATTTTTTTGAGACTCAGAGTATCTTCCTGTGTGTCCAATTAAGTCCAGCATATTGTTGCAATCAGAATTTCAGTTTCAGGGAAATCTTCTTTGATGAGTTCCCTTAATTGCTTTGGAATTTGTATTCCCATCCTTAGAGGCATATTGCTTCTTTCATCTCCTTGTTAGCTTCTCTGTATAAGGATTTCAAATCATCCTCTTTATTCACAGTACCTTGAAGATTGTCACACAGAAACTTTTCTTTAAGACTTCTTTGAAGGGACTTTCAGATTTCTTCAAATGTGTATTTAGGTAGCTTCTAGTAAGAATGGAGAGGATGTTGCACAAAAAAATACTGATTTGAAACGATAATTTTCACAGGACTTTGAGGATCATGTGGATTTTCAGGCCACAAAAATCGAGTATAATCTCTATCTATTTCTTGTAGTCCTACTCTTAAGAAAGCCTTGGAAATTCAGCCGTTTTAGGCATATGGGTTGTGCGAAATTTCATAAAGCACGTCTCCAAGCTCTCAGTTAGTGGGGCCCGGGGTCATCAGACAGTCATTAAGACTTGCTACATCTTTATTTGCACGTGCGCTGCAATTATATACAACACTAGTGGAGGGGGTTTCAGAATCTTTTCTGACTCCATGGTGCGGGAGATAAGGCGTTTGTCTTCAACTTATCTTCGACTATTTCCTCAATGAATTTATTGTCCAACTGTTCTTGTATGATATTATCATAGACAGTCAGTAGCTCTGGATTCTTCCTGAGCTCATGTATTTGTGCTTTCATCTGTCCGAAAGCCATGCGATAATTGCTAGGCAAGTGGTGGATTTAATTTTCCCTGGTAACCTAACCCCAAAACTGTCCATCTTTTAAATTTTACAGTGTCCCAAATATTGGTTATAAGTCTGAGACTCTTGTGGGCTTGGTTTATTTACATCAATACCTATCGCATCTAAATCCCACAACTTATCAACTGGTTCATTCATTTCTTCCAGTAATTTATTTAATTTTTGCTGTGGTACATGATCAGCGGTTATTCTCGTAACTAGTACATTTTCCACTGAATCAATATCAGCTTCTTTCCCACTTTGAGAGGGAATGGGACCACATATCATGTGGCCTCCCGCTGTTTTCAGCAAGTGAACATCATGTTTACTTACTATATTTTGCACAAAACAGTGATAATAATCACTTCCAATGATTAAATCAATTGACTAATTGTGTCCGTCTGTAAGTCAGGGCAGGCTAACTTGACCTTAGCTGCTTTCAGTGCTGCAACTGTTTCTTTAATCCCTGGATCTGCACAGACTTAGGGAATCATCTACTACCACAGCTTCTACTGTCTTTTTCCTGTTTCCTAGGGCCAACAGGATTCTGGCTAGGGCATAGTCGTTTACCAGAATTGTGGAAAAAACACTATATCTAACTGTATTTTGGCATAGGTTTTTATTTCGTTTTGCAACACTGATCTTCTTTTGAAGGACCTTTGTGAGCCTTGATCAAATAGTGTTAGCACATTGGGTTTTTTGTAATTTTATTAGATAACTCAACTCGAGCTATCGGGAGAGCAGTTGCTTTAAACTTTTCTCTCACATTTAATGCGTTGCTTGTTGACTTCCTGATTTTGTGGAAGTCTGCTGCTGTTCAGCAAAAGTATTTGGGCATAATGCTGTATGATGCATACCCTTGCATTTAAAACACTTCTTCAGTGAGCATTTTCCTCCCTTGTGTTCACCTAAACACTTGATGCATCTTTTCAGCTGATGAACACGTTGTTTACGTGCCTCCATTGATGTGTATTGAATACAATACTGTGCCCCCAAAGTGTTTCCATCACAAAGTACACATTTTGGAGTACGTTTAAAGTATGACAGTCTGTTTACTGTCTATTGTATTCACAGCTTGATAGATGCCCCATATGGGATTTCCCATTAGTGGTTTAATGGGGGTAGGTATACTCTTTTTAACTGAGTTGAAGTTTGTTATCCACTGGATTTGTGGATTTTTCATCTTGTCTCGTTGCTTGCATGCATGAAAAATATTGTTTGTAAACCATTGCTAATTTCTTCACAAGTGAAATAGCGTTATTGAACATAAAATTTAATCGTTCAATAGTTTGTGGTGACAGCTTATCCTGTACAATACCACTGAAAAACCAATCACATTGTCTTAGGTCATATTTAGCATCTAGAGATCTGAGACTATTGTCTAATGTAATTCTAAATGCCTGTAAGTCTGAAAAACAATGTTTGGGTGGCTTTTAAGCTTGATATTAAGACTGCATGTCTAACTCTGGCCTTGTCCCGCATCGAAGTAATTGTCGCTAAGACACGTAAGGCTAAATTTTATAATTGCCTTTGACCACCGGAAATGACTTAATCAGTTTTATAGGTTCTCCCTTCACAAGACATTTAAGGTAATTGAACTTAGCAATCTCATCTATGTCAGTTCGTGAATTTACTATGGATTGAAAAACCCCTAATGAATTCTTCCCTAATTATGACCTTTTGGGAAAAAAGGTAATGACAATGTAGGTTAAGCTTGGTAATGGGACACTTGTTGTTGTTACAGGTGTAACAGGTGGTTGCCCACTAGTTTATATTTGGTCTCTGTGACAGATTTTTACGGCAGATAGCCTGTACTCCTGTCCCCCCTTAATTGTTGATCACTAAAAGTATCCAAAACATTTTTAATTTCATCCTCAGATGGATCTGATTCAAGAAATTTATTTTCATAATGTGTATAGTCTGAATTAATTATTTTCATACGTGGGGTAAATAATCCAAAAATTGACCTCAAGAACATCAAAATCTATGTTTGTATCTTGAGTTAATCCTATACAGACTGAAAAATTTGATTTTCTAATTGTGTAACTTAGTCTGTAAAGACTGAAAAATGAGTTTTCAAACAAGCCATTTTAATGGTATACTGAAAATTCTAGCACCACACTTAGAGTGTTTATAAAACACTGTACTGCTATAGACAGCTGAGTTTTTGTTATGCTTAAGTCAGCAATAATTTGAGTCAGACACTACTGACCCACTAAGCTTAACCTCAGGGTCAATGACCATGAAGGGTACAGGGTACATGTGTCTGGTGTTTATGGCTTAGAGTTTTGCTGTGTCAGCCTGCCCATGATGATTAATCGTAAATAACGATGTTATACACTTCATTCACTATACACTATAAATGTCACTGTATAACTGTAATCACACGTGAATATTACTTTCACTTTTATAATTTCCTGTTTAAAATTTTATTTGAAAGCTTACACTTTATATTAAGTTCTCTAATATAACAGGTGTATCTATAGAAACAACTTTACACATCTTTTCTTTATTTCTGTCTATAAACATTATAAACATGTGTAATATATACACTCTACAAACACATCACTTGTGGTGTTTTCTTAATCAGCGATTTGAGAATTTTAGCAGTTATGAGGGTGAGGAACCACCCCCCTTCTTTTTGGTGAGTCACCCAGCTCCCGTTTCTTGGGTGAACCTGGGTGAGCCCCTTTTCTTTGCTGCCCATTTCCTGTGATTGAGTCTGGAGGGACCATTATACTGATTTTATTGTAAAAAACTTGTTTTACAGCTTTTTCGAAGGGCCTGGCTCATAGGGTTTTTTGTACAAGTAGTAAAAAACATTTTGGAACACAGTGGGTGGGGGTTCCCCCTTTATCCGGTTCGAGCACACCAAACTCGGGAATTTTTTGGCCTTACCTGCTGGGTTTTTAACTATATTATGAACTTAGCGAAAATGACGCAAATCGTTACACACCGCCCCGCAACGAGTCTGAAGCTGTCGAAACCATACACAATGGGCTGTAAGATACAATTTGTAAGTATAATACCCTAGGGGGTTTTTTATGCCCGCATATTTCATTCGTGATGGCTGACGAATCCTACTTTGTTTGAACCAAAAGCCACACTTTCTGGCCGATTATAGGTTGATTACAAAAATCCTTGTGGGCTCAAGATTGCGCAATCCCCCGATCTACAAAATTCGTAACATACCTTGCTCTTTGTAACGTGAGCTATGGTGTTTTCAACACCTCGACAGTACGGTGACGATAGAAGCTGAAGTCCTGGATGTCCACATCTTCCATGTCTAGGGAAAAGCACACTGGTACACTATGTTCCACAAGATTTGTCTTTATTGTTCACAATGTTCACAAGAGAAGCTGATCACACTTCTCCTATGTTTATCGTGTTTTGTGAGACACTTTGTCCACACAACGCACAGATCAGTGTTCTTTGCTATTATCCTGGCGTCATGTCACTCTCACTAGAGCAGATAGTCTGCAGACGCCACAAAACGCTCCATTGCCGTCAACTGCCCCAGCACAAAAAAAAAAACGCTGACTAGTACCTTGCATCCTTGTCACCACCCCGATGAAGCAAAGCGTGTTTGTTCTGCTGTCTTAATCATAGGGCAACCATGTACACTAACTTACTATGGAATAAAGTGGGAGCAGATTTCCTTAATTTTCCTGCAAAGTAAAAATTTGTCTCTTATTTAAAAATACATTGCAACACCGCTGCAAGAAACAGAGGGTCACTACTACGTGCATAGCTCTGTGATCAATTACTCTAGCATAAACAGGGCGCTCGCCTCTTTGAGTGCCCCTCAGGCTGAGAGGGCTTGGCCCCTCAGGGCTGAAAGGGCTGAAGGGGGCTGATACCCCCCTCCTGGAGAAAATTTCTCCACACCCACTGCCACTTCTAACTTGGCTTCCTTCACAGTTTGGACATCCGTCTTCCATTCCCACTGTTACTGTTTACTTATTTCTTAACATCCAGACTATATCCACGATCACTAAAGCAACCTGACTTCAATATTATTATGTCATTATAGAAAGAAAGGGTAATTAGCCCCTTGTGCCTGGAATTTTGATGTTTCCTGAGACAGGCTACATCTTTCTCAAGAAACTATGAAACAGTTGTTACATTAATGAGAAATATTGAGAAACCTGGGAAAGTAGAGCTAAATATTTACTGAATGTAAGTTGACGTTTGTAAATTTTACCTGCCATGTTGTATGTTTTTTTTAGACTGAAAGATGAGACCAACAGTCGTGCCAGAGTGGAATACTTTTAACAGGCTTCCGTGGTACACTTGTACGACGTCATAATAGTTACTCCCTGGGTGTGTGGGCACTAAATGATAGATTATAGTGACCTCTCTGCCTCTACACCAGCCCATACCTCTACACCAACCCATGCCTCTACACCAACCCATGCCTGTACACCAACCCATGCTTCTACACTAGACCATGCCTCTACACCAGTTCATACCTCTACACCAACCCATGCCTGTACACCAACCCATGCCTCTACACCTACCCATGCCTCTACACCAACCCATGCCTCTACACCAACCCATGCCTCTACACCAACCCATGGCCTTTTACACCAACCCATGCCTCTACACCTACCCATGCCTCTACACCAACCCATGCCTCTACACCCACCCATGCCTCTACACCAACCCATGCCGTACACCAAACCCATCTTCTACACTAGACCATGCCTCTACACCAGTTCATACTCTACACCAACCCATGCCTGTACACCAACCCATGCCTCTACACCTACCCAGCCTCTACACCAACCCAGCCTTACACCAAACCCCTGCTTCTACACTAGACCATGCCTCTACACCAGTTCATACCTCTACACCAACCCAGCCTCTACACCAGTTCATACCTCTACACCAACCCATGCCTCTAAAACCAACCCATGCCTCTTCACCAACCCATGCCCTCTCACCAACCCATGCCCTCTACACCAACCCATGCCTCTACACCAGGGTTTATACCTCTACACCAACCATGCCTGTATACCAACCCATACCTCATCACCAACCCATGCCTCTACATTAGACCATGCCTCGACACCAGCCCATGCCTCAGTACCCTATGAGACTGGGCACGATACTTGGTTGATTATAACAGTGGTTCCCAGCGACCCGCCCTCCGTCTCTCTCTCTCTCTCCCCTCTCTCTCCTCCTCTTTCCTCTTTCTCTCCTTTCTCTCCCTCTTTCTCTTTTCTTTCCTCCTCTTTCTCTCTCTTTCCCCTTTTTCTTTTCCCCTCTCTCTCTTCTCTCTCTCCTCTCCTCCCCTCTCCCCTCTCCTCTCTCTTCTCTCTCTCACACACACACACACACACCCCACACACACACACACACACAAACCCCAACCTCCACCAGGTTCTTCTTCCACCTCATGAAAGAGATTACCTGGAGTTCTTTTTTCCCTTCACTCACTCCCATCCTTCCCTTCCCCTCCACTCCCATCTCCTCCCTCCTTCCCACCCGTAGGTGTTCCTTCTTTCCCTGCCCCTCTCCTCTCACCGCACGAACCCACTGCCCCATCTCCTCTAATTGAGAGGAGCGTCTTCCTCGAAGGTAAATTTAATGGTTTTTTTTTTTTTT
>NW_026465738.1:0-14191 GCF_026875155.1 Cherax quadricarinatus
TTTTTTAAAAGGTTAGTGTATGTTCTGTAGGATTGAGGATCCTACTGTACCTATTTTATATCTTTTTATTTAATATTAAGCTGTAAAGTTTTTAAATAAAATATAAAAAAAATATATTGTTATGTAGAGCATTTCGGGAAAATCTGGTCAATTTTGTCCCAGGATGCGACCCACACCAGTCGACTAACATCCAGGTACCCATTTTACTGATGGGTGAACATAGACATCCGGTGTAAGGAAACGCGCAATGTTTATATCCTCGCCATGTGAAGCGAGACCTTTAGCCACCAGGCCACCAGTCACCTTGACAGCTTCATTAAAAAGTTCGATATTTACTGTAGTATAACTTATCTCTACCTACTCTATCATTACTTATGTTAACCTTAATTTAGAAAAGTTGAGTTCCAAATAAAAGGTTTCAGGTAACAGAGTTCCAAGCTTGTTTGACAAAGCAATCATTGCTTTATGTGCAACGCCGGCTGGTATTTTAATGAAACGCTCAGCATATATACACTGCAGGCCGGGATATATACACTGCAGGCCGGGATATATACACTGCAGGCCGGGATATATACACTGCAGGCCGGGATATATACACTGCAGATCGGGATATATACACTGCAGGCCGGGATACACTGCAGGTCGGGATATATACACTGCAGGCCGGGATATATACACTGATATCTTTCAAAGTATATGCTCTGAGAATTTACTTTTCTCAATTTTAGATATTAAAGTAGCATGAATAAATATAATAGTTATCCTTTCATATTTATTTTTCTTTTAATTACATTTCTTTTATGAATAAGTATTCCATTAATTTTATATTTATTATGTAGATTTTACGTTAAATATAATTTCTAAATGAATTAGTGAAAAGAACTATTACTTCTCTTTTATTTATTTTTAAATTTACATAAAATATTGCAAATGTTAAAATTAAATAAATTAAACATTTTATATCGTTATTCAGTTCCAACTCAAATATTCTTAATAGTTCTGTTCTTTATTTTTACAAAAGCCATCCGGCTTTCATAAAACTGAGTTGTAAGAAGTACGTACTAATTATATGTACCGGAATCAAGTACGTACTTACGCTATTTCAGGATAGGATAACATATGCTCACGCATGCAGTGGTTTCTCTAAAACATAATATCTTTATTTACTGCAAGTACATGTAGGTATTCTTTTTTTATTTTGTTTAAAACTCTCCTGTGGAGAGGGAGCATGGACACGGGGGTCGTCCCACAGTTACTAAAAACAACAGACATAGCCCCACTCCACAAAGGGGGCAGTAAAGCAACAGCAAAGAACTACAGACCGATAGCACTAACATCCCATATCATAAAAATCTTTGAAAGGGTCCTAAGAAGCAAGATCACCACCCATCTAGAAACCCATCAGTTACACAACCCAGGGCAACATGGGTTTAGAACAGGTCGCTCCTGTCTGTCTCAACTATTGGATCACTACGACAAGGTCCTAAATGCACTAGAAGACAAAAAGAATGCAGATGTAATATATACAGACTTTGCAAAAGCCTTCGACAAGTGTGACCATGGCGTAATAGCGCACAAAATGCGTGCTAAAGGAATAACAGGAAAAGTCGGTCGATGGATCTATAATTTCCTCACTAACAGAACACAGAGAGTAGTCGTCAACAGAGTAAAGTCCGAGGCAGCTACGGTGAAAAGCTCTGTTCTAAAAGGCACAGTACTCGCTCCCATCTTGTTCCTCATCCTCATATCCGACATAGACAAGGATGTCAGCCATAGCACCGTGTCTTCCTTTGCAGATGACACCCGAATCTGCATGACAGTGTCTTCCATTGCAGACACTGCAAAGCTCCAGGCGGACATCAACCAAATCTTTCAGTGGGCTGCAGAAAACAATATGAAGTTCAAGGATGAGAAATTTCAATTACTCAGATATGGTAAACATGAGGAAATTAATCTTCATCAGAGTACAAAACAAATTCTGGCCACAAAATAGAGCGAAACACCAACGTCAAAGACCTGGGATGATCATGTCGGAGGATCTCACCTTCAAGGACCATAACATTGTATCAATCGCATCTGCTAGAAAAATGACAGGATGGATAATGAGAACCTTCAAAACTAGGGAGGCCAAGCCCATGATGACACTCTTCAGGTCACTTGTTCTATCTAGGCTGGAATATTGCTGCACACTAAAAAGCACCTTTCAAGGCAGGTGAAATTGCCGACCTAGAAAATGTACAGAGAACTTTCACGGCGCACATAACGAGATAAAACACCTCAATTATTGGGAGCGCTTGAGGTTCCTAAACCTGTATTCCCCTGGAACGCAGGAGGGAGAGATACATGATTATATACACCTGGAAAATCCTAGAGGGACTAGTACCGAACTTGCACACGAAAATCACTCACTACGAAAGCAAAGACTTGGCAGACGATGCACCATCCCCCCCAAAGAAAAGCAGGGGTGTCACTAGCACGTTAAGAGACCATACAATAAGTGTCAGGGGCCCGAGACTGTTCAACTGCCTCCCAGCACACATAAGGGGGATTACCAACAGACCCCTGGCAGTCTTCAAGCTGGCACTGGACAGGCACCTAAAGTCAGTTCCGGATCAGCCGGGCTGTGGCTCGTACGTTGGTTTGCGTGCAGCCAGCAGCAACAGCCTGGTTGATCAGGCTCTGATCCACCAGGAGGCCTGGTCACAGACCGGGCCGCGGGGGCGTTGACCACCGGAACTCTCTCCAGGTAAACTCCAGGTAAACATAATAAATATGTAATAAGATACAGGCAGTGAGCAATAATCAACTGTGACTACACAAATACTGAAGAAGCACATATGTAATGGCATCAGAACTGGCTGCACTCAAATCAAACACTGCTTGTAAGTATGTACTGTGCTTCACGTGAAAAGATGGTCATATAAAAAAAGGATAGGTACCTACCCAGTAATGCTTACACTCCCCCCCCCCCCGTGAAAACGTGCCAGTTTCACCTTAGTACACACGGTTTGGACCTGAGTCTTGCTAGTAGAGATTTTGTCGATTCGCTGCCTGGATGAGGTAGAGTGTGGTCGTGCTTTGCACCTCTACTGTTTACCCAGACAAGCTACTCAGACAACAATATGGCGCTAGGTGTGCGCCGGAGAGTGAATACTGTGGGCATTGAACTCATTATAGGAGTCAGGAATTGCGGGAAGAACTAAAAGCCATAAATGAAATCGAAAGAAACCCAAAGTATTTCTTCTCCTATGCCAAATCAAAGTCGAGAACAACGTCCAGTATTGGGCCCCTACTTAAACAAGATGGGTCCTACACAGATGACAGCAAGGAAATGAGTGAGCTACTCAAGTCCCAATTTGATGCAGTTTTTAGCATGCCGCTAACCAGACTGAGAGTCGAAGATCAAAATGAATTTTTTATGAGAGAGCCACAAAATTTGATTAACACAAGCCTATCTGATGTTATCCTGACCTGACGCCAAATTGAATTTCGAACAGGCGATAAATGACAGGCCCAAGCACTCTGTGCCCAGGGCCAGACTCATGGACATCCGTGTTCACATCAAGAACTGGCAAGAAGCCCCTATCACGAGCCTTTTCCATCCTTATGGAGAGGGAGCATGGACACAGGGTCCGTCCCACAGTTACTAAAAACAACAACATAGCCCCAACACCACTAAAGGGTGCAGTAAAGAAACAGCAAAGAACTACAGACCACATAGCACAAAACCATCCCATATCCATAAAAATCTTTGAAAAGGGTCCTAAGAAACATGATTCACCACCCATCTAGAAACCCATCAGTTAAAAACAACGCAGGGCAACATGAGTTTGAACAGGAGTCGCTCCTGTCTGTTCAACTATTGATCACACGACAAGGTCCTAAAATGCAACCTAGAAGACAAAAAGAATGCAATGTATATATACAGACTTTGCAAAAGCCTTCGACAAGTGTGACCATGGAGCGTAATAGCGCACAAAAAGTGTGCTAAGAATAACAGAAAGTTCCGGTCGATGGATCATAATTTCCTCACTAACAGAACACAGAGAGTAGTCGTTCAACAGAGTAAAAGTCCGAGGCAGCTACGGTGAAAAGCTCTGTTCCACAAGGCACAGTACTTCGCTCCCCATCTTGTTCCTCTTCCCTCCATAAACCACATAGACAAAGATGTCAGCCACAGCACCGGGGGGGGGGGGGGGGGGGGGCTTCCGTGCATAAGTTTTACCTCCATGTATGTTTTAAATAAGAGTGACCCACTGATCAATCAGATCGACTGGTCCCGAACCCTTGACTGGTCCGAACCCTTGACTGGTCCGAACCATTGACTGGTCCGAACCCTTGACTGGTTTCAAACGGTTCGGTGGACAATAAAAGCAGACTGTAAACGGAAGGGGATGTAGGCGCCCTTATAAACACAAACATTAATATAAATCAGGAACATGCACGGTAACTGTCCAATATACAAACACAGTTAGAAAACACCAGAAATACAAATAGCTAGAGCTCATTTAAGAGGATATTAATAGAATATTCAGAGGTTGCTAATAGAATTCAGTAAATCAACCATTCAAAATCAATTATAGGAAGCTGTGTATATTCTGTGGTCCAGTCAATCAAACGGGCTTCCACATGGGAAAATGTCATTTTTGTGGAAAATTGTGTCACGCCCCTTTGTAGATATCCAAGACTATCTACAAGCTGAGTTAAAACGTAAGTGTTTTTGGGTATGCCCCCAAATGGGAGATAAATTTTGTGGAACAAAATCACAAGGGTATTAAAAAGAGGACAACATCAAAGCTTCTTTCATAGAAAACCTGGAAGCTATCTACAACCTAACAAACAGAACAATGGGCATAGATAACAACATAAAAAGTCTGGGCTGAATGGTACTGCCCTTGATACTGGCCCATGCAGTCCATAAACTGTAAGCTGGAGAAGAAGTCCCTCCAAGGACCATAACATTGTATCAATCGCATCTTGCTAGAAAATGACAGGATGGATAATGAGAACCTTCAAAACTAGGAGGGCCAAGCCCATGATGACACTCTTCAAGGTCACTTATTCTATCTAGCTGGAATATTGCTGCACTCTAACCATCACCTTTTCCAAGGCAGGGTGAAATGCCGACCTAGAAAATGTACAGAGAACTTTCACGGCGCCGCATAACGGAGATAAACACCTCAATTACTGAAGCGCTTGAGGTTTCTAAACCTGTATTCCTGGAACGCAGGAGGAGAGATACATGATTATAACACCTGGAAAATCCTAAGAGGGACTAGTACCGAACTTGCACACGAAATCACTCCTTCGAAAGCAAAAGAACTTGGCAACGATGCACCATCCCCCAATGAAAAGCAGGGTGGTCACTAGCACGTTAAGAGACCATACAAGAAGTGTCAGGGGCCCGAGACTGTTCAATTGCCCCCAGAACACATAAGGGGGATTACCAACAGACCTGGCAGTCTTCAAGCTGCACTGGACAAGCACCTAAAGTCAGTTCCCTGATTAAACAGCGAGCTGTGGCTCTTACGTTGGATTTGCGTGCAGCCAGCAGCAACAGCCTGGTTGGATCAGGCGCTGATCCACAGGAGGCCTGGTCACAGACCGGGCCGCGGGGGCGTTGACCCCCGAAACTCCCCCTCTCCAGGTAACCCTCCATGTAAACTCCAGTCAGTAAATTGGGGTTGATAGTGCTGCCTGGGAGACAGTAATGGTGAAGCTGTATGTGCTGTCCTGGAGAAAGTATGAAGCTGGAGGTGCTGTCCTGAGACATGATGGTGAAGCTGAGATGCTGTCCTGGAGACAGTAAATGGTGAAGCTGGAGATTTTGTCCAGGTAAGTCGGAATTAATAACGCAGGAAGAAATACATATAAATGACTCATAGGGGACAGGAGCCATAGTAGGGAAACAAGTGAAGTCATATGATAAGATTATAAAACCAATATTGCAAACACTAGAAACCCGCAGGAAATAGCAAACAAGCGAACTCCACTAGCATAGTGAGGGATATATACCACAAAAACAACTGGTGGGAGCTCCTTGTTGGTGCTAGGGAGGAAGAAGTAAGACAGGGAAACATGCACCAACAGGGAAATACATCACAGAAACCCAAGGCAAACGAAACCAGCCTGTGCATATACTATGCACTTGTATCTGCTGGCATGGGAATCTGGAAAAACAGATGGACGTGCAACTATGACCACACCCTAGAAATGTCCATTGCCATATGACAACAGGAAAATGCAAACTCCCCTTCCTGTAAGCTTTTTCACCGTGAACTGTGTACCTCTTCAGTACAGGAAAGACTGTTGCTATAACTTAAATGCAATGCACTACCATCTAAAGAGGACAAAAAGATACAATCATCCAGGCCATGGGAAAACCTGGGTAGCCACAGCCACTCAAGAGGGAGAGGTTTTTTAGTGCCAGAAGAAAAAAAAAAACTGCAGGAAATGGCAGAAATCGTATCACCAAATCCATCATTCCTGAGTGGAACCACAGTCGATGGCCTCCACTCCAAACCAACAGAATACAGATACTATAATGCCGGAAAAAAAATTCCCCCCCTCAGTACCACAATACCACCTGTCCGATAACATTCTTCTTTGCAATATACAGGGTCTAAAGCCACAAAAGACAACAAAATTACCTTTTTCCATTATCCGTGGACTGCTTGCAGAGGCAAAGGCCATGTTTTGCGGCTTTCACTGAGAACCCACATAAAGATCACTTGGAACAACGAAATATGATCCCAGGTTACACCTATAACAGATGTGACAGAGTGAAACAGGCAAAAGGGGGAGGGGGGGTTGGCCTGTACATTGCAAGTCACTTGTTTGCACAGAACTGCTTAAAGCCTCAAATGAAGTAGTGGAAGTTTTAGCAGTAAAGGTCGAGAACCAAAACCTAGTCATTTTGTGGTAAGTCACAAGCCAAGCCATCGGATGCAACATTCCACAATTCCGAACAGCTGTTAAAATTTGACCACTGTCCTGTGAAAATCTTCCACTCCTGCACCCACATCTTGCTCATGGGGGATTTCAACTTAAGGCACCTAAAATGGAGGAATATAGCCAAATAATATTGTTGCAGTAATAACACCAGAGACAGCTCTGATGAAAACTTACACTAACACGAGCTTTTAAATCTCTGCGCAAATTCATTTAAACCAGCAAACAATAGACCAACTAGACTGGAGAATACACTAGACCTCATCTTACTAACCATGATGAATCTGATAAGAAATGTCACCATATCAAAAAACAATATACTCAGATCACAACATAATTGAGGTTCCAACATGTATCGTGGAGCCCCCGACCGCTAAAGAACTAGTCACGAGGAGCATTCACAAAATTTCAACTTCCAATAAATCAAAAAAATAAGTGGGACCAAGTAAACCAAGTCCTAACCGATATAAGCGGGAAAGATATACTAAGCCACACAGACCACCAACTTATGCCTAGAACAGATTAACTCGGTGGCACTCGATGTAATGCACAAGGCTTACTATTCCTCTAAGAAAAAGGAGGAGTAAGATGTAAAATAGAAGAACAGGCGCTCCCTTTACAGGCGACGGAAAAGAATAACAGAGCGGCTAAAAGAGGTCAAATATAATCTGAAATGCTAGGGAGACCACTGGTCAGAGAAATAGCAAGCATCGAACTTAAGCTAAAAGAATCCTTCAGGAGTCAGGAATCGCGAGAAGAACTAAAAGGCCATAAATGAAAATCGCAGAAACCCAAAGTAATTTCTTCTCCTATGTCCAAATCAAAATCGAGAACAACGTTCCAGTATTGGGCCCCTACTTAAACAAGATAGGTCCTACACAGATGCAGCAAGAAATGAGTGACTACTCAGTCCCAATATGACTCATTTTTTAGCAAGCCGCTAACCAGACTGAGAGTCGAAGATCAAAATGAAATTTTTTTATGAGAGAGCCACAAAATTGACTAACACAAGTCCTATCCGATGTTACCTGACGCAAATGAACTGCGAACAGGCGATAAATGAACATGCCCATGCACTCTGCCCAGGGCCAGACTCATGGAACTCTGTGTTCCATCCTATGGAGAGGGAGCATGGACACGGGGTCGTCCACAGTTTACTCAAAAACAACAGACTTAGCCCCACTCCCCAAGGGGGCAAGTAAAGCAACAGCAAAAACCCTACAGATCAGCAATAGCACTAACATCCATATCATAAAAATCTTTGAAAGGGTCCTAAGAATCAGGATCACCACCCATCTAGAAACCCATCATTCCACAACGCAGGCAACATGGGTTTTAGAACAGGTCGCTCCTGTCCTGTCTCAACTATTGATCACTACGCCAAGTCCCTAAAAGCTCTGGAAGACAAAAAGAATGCAGATGTAGATATATACAGAACTTTCAAAAGCTTCGAAAAGTCGACCATGGCGTAATAGTGCACAAAATGCGTGCTAAAGGAATAACAGGAAAAAGTCGGTCGATGATCTAAAATTGTCCTCACTAACAGAACAGAGAGTAGTCGTGTCAACAGAGTAAAGTCCGAGGCAGCTACGGTGAAAGCTCTTTTTCCACAAGGCCATCAGTACGCATGCTCCCATCTTGTATCCTCATCCTCAATCCGACAAATAAACGAGGATGTCACCACAGCACAGTGTCTTCCTTTGCTGATGACACCCGAATCAGCATGACATGTCTTCCATTGCAGACACGCAAGGCCCAGGCGGACATCAACCAATCTTTCAGTGGGCTGCAGAAAAACAATATGATAGGTTCAACGAAGAAAATTCAATTACTCATAGATATGGTAAACATGAGGAAATTAAATCTTCATCAGATGTACAAAACAAATTCTGGCCACAAAAATAGAGCGAAACACACGTTCAAAGACCTGGAGAGTGATCATGTCGGAGATCTCACCTTCAAGGACCAAAACAATGTATCAATCGCATCTGCTAGAAAAATGACAGGATGGATAATGAGAACCTTCAAAACTAGGAAGGGCCAAGCCCATGAGACACTCTCAGTCACTTGTTCTATCTAGGCTGGAATCTTGCTGCACACTAACAGCACCTTTCAGGCCAGAGTGAAATTGCCGACCTAGAAAATGTACAGAGAACTTTCACTGGCGCGCATAACGGAGATAAAGCACCTCAATTAACTGGGAGCGCTTGAGGTTCCAAAACCTGTATTCCCAGGAATGCAGGTGGGCGAGATACATGATTATAATACACCTGGAAAATTCTAGGAGGACTAGTGACCGGGGGGGAACTTGCACCCGAAAATCACTCACTACGAAAGCAACAGACTTGGCAGAGAAAGAAAAAGGCGATGCAACATCCCCCCAATGAAAAGCAGGGTGTCACTAGCACGTTAAGAGACCATACAATACGTTTCAGGGGCCCGAGACTGTTCAACTGCCTCCCAGCATACATAAGGGGGATTACCAACTGACCCCGGCAGTCTTCAAAGCTGGCACTGGACAAGCCCTAAAGTCTGTTTCTGACCCTGGGCTGTGGCTCGTCGTTGGTTTGCGTGCAGCCAGCAGCAACAAGCCCCGGTTTTGATCATTGCCACTGATCCCCCAGGGGAGGCCTGGTCACAGACCGGGCCGCGGGGCGTTGAACCCCCGGAACTCTCTCAGTAATTAGTGGGGCTTTAACCGCCTACGTCAGTCGATGTGTTATTGCACCAAGATTATTAAGAGAGACATAGGGCATCAGAGACGAGGATTGTATGGAGTGCACGAATGTGCTTATAAGAATATTCCGTGAAGTGCTAACTGCACAAGTGTACAGGCGATGAGGATCTTTTCCAAGGTGTCCATCATTTAGGGTGCTGCCGTCCAAATAATTGTTGCTTTTTGGTTTACCCCATCAGATTTTCCATCAGTTTTGGTGCACAAGACGAAGTATTTTCTCAGTTAATGTAAATATTTATCAAATAAGATACCTCAAACAAACAAATGAGAAAAGACTGAGAAAGGTGTGAAATTATTTAATTTTTCCGAAGCTAAAGGTGCCTAATAAGTGTTTAATGGTGTTGATTTGGGTCAAAATTGTATTTGTATTTTGAATTAGAACCAACCGGGTTCGCCCCCTGCGCCTGCGCGGATGTGCGGGGGGACAGGAGTCGAACTCAGGGCAGGGTTGGTGAGGCAGTGTTTTGAAGTAGTGAGGAATCGTCGTAACTTGTTCCTAGGTGAGAGTGAGGGATCGTGATTTACGTGACCCACCGTAATAAAGTGGTAAAATGAGTGGATATAGTAGGACTGGGGGTGGGAAAGGTGCGCCGCCATCAGCGCGGCAGATGTGGAAAATTTTGTAGGTGATTACCTCTATGTACCTCAACATACATGCATAACAAGTAATCTCATTGGGAGACAACCATATTGTTTTTTCACCGTAGTCACCCGTGTATGACATGTGAGAAAACTTAACCGACCCCTGGTCATGGCAGTGGTTTCCCACTTCTACCTCACAATCTTATCTAATCTATCCAAGACCAGTATAAGTTGGATAGCCCCACAAGTATGGCGCTACTAATTAATTTGTTGGGACTGTATAGATTATATTAATTTAAAACGTGAATAAGAGTGGGGTAGGTTACACTTGATATATAACATCAAGGAAAACCAACTTGTACATAATCCCACCACTTGACCCAGATATCTCTGGAAGTCACTTGATGTACTGGATCACCATAACCATCCAATACATACAACCTAACTGGCCAGCATCAGTCTGCTATAACTAGAAGGGTTCTTAACTGTGGGTGATGATGCTCCTTATTTCCCTCCATTCACCATCTCATTTCGATGTCCCTGCTACACCGACATGGTTCTTATTCCCACAGGACGAGGTATCCGTTGTTTTTGTCCCCAGTTTAGAAGGCGTGTGACATCCATAAAAAAAAACTTCACTGTCCTCGGGACGGGTAACAACGGGTCTAACAGGTTTCACTCGGGAGCATAGGCAACTTATTTCACTTTTACCCGCATTCTTGTAACATTAATGTTTATTATCACTGATTACATTAAACCATTCACAAGACGATTTAACGTCTCTCATAATTATTATACACATTAGAGGTCACATCTGAAGAACCGATGATGAGGATTAACTCACGGGTATTTCCCCTGGACACACCCCATGGCGTGCAACCATCATCCCGTCCTACTATTATCCACATCATTTTACCCACTTTTATTACACTGGTCACATAAATCACATTCCCTCACTCTCACCAGAAACATATATGACACTTCCTATTATGATATGAGGCCTATATTAATCCTTAGCCAGCCGTGAACGCCAATTTCCTGACCCATGTTATCACAGCCTCCTCACTGTACATCAAAACACCTCGCCTGCAAACCCCTGCCCTGAGTCGACCTGTCCCCCCGCACATCTGCGCAGGCGCAGGGCGAACCCGATGGTTCTCATGCAAATACAAATACATTTTGACCCAAATTCAACACATTAAACACTTATTAGGCACTATAGTCTTCGAAATTAAATAATTGTGTCCACACCGCGCCTGCGGAAAAAAGTCGTTGTTATACTACTTAAATAGTGTCTTCCTCCCAGAGAACGATTCCAGCCCCTCCTAGATTGTGCTGCTGTTTTTCCTAGTGGGTCTTACTACAATTTCTTCTTAGCATAACCGGTCATTGTCTTCAATATAGCTCGTGTCACTTCTATACTTAGATTTCCATCTGCACTATTGAACACCCTTTAATTCTAAGGAATATAATTTATTAATGGTATGCAAACTTTCCTGACCATGACACAACACTTTTGACGTTTCTGGACAACACCTTGTGCACGGGTATAATTTAACTACCTTGCCCAGAGGCCACAATGTTCGATGTTGTTCATATCAATTAACACAATGTCACCTGGTTTGAATGTTCTGTCAGTTTACTGCCTCAGGCCACCATAAAAAGTGTTTCACGAAGTTGTAATAAGATATTCTTATGCCCACACATCGGACCAATGATAATTGTTACAAAAACGCGATTCTAAAGCTTAAGATCTCCAGTGAATACTAGAAATGACTGCCCTTCTAGATCCAGCCTGTTACTCTGTGGGTTATCGTAACAAGTAGACAGTATCCTTTCCAATTAATCACATTAAAATTCAGTAAGGTTCAATAGTGCTTTAGGATTACAACTGGTAGACTACTAACAAGAGAAATTAAAATTTAATAATTTATTAAGTAAATAAGTGTCTAGAGGTTATATTATCAAAGTAAATAAATCATAGCAATCAAAATACAATCAATCTCTCGAGTTCAATTTATTGTGCCTGAAAGCAACATATCAACATTTATAATTCTTTAAGTACCGTCCAGGTACATTAACATTTAATATGATATTACAAATATGTACAATGTGTGTATGCGGTAGTGCTCCTTAAGTAGTTACTATTCTCAAGACTCGAATAAATTAAACAAGTGACTGACAAAGTCCTCAAATAAACTAACTTCTTGACCGAAACTGGCAACCCGAACAGTCTGCTTGAACCACAAAAGAATGCTACAAGCCCAATAGAAAGCAATATCAAGCGACTGCGACACAGAATCAGGAACAAGGAGATAAATATAACGACACTAAGTTAGGGCCACCAATCTGCAGATCCCCACAAAGTTTACAAAAATCTCCCCATAATCGAATCTTCGTTCAGCATAGGAAAAACTCGACCAGTGACAATGCACAGAACCCAGTACAAAATTTAGGTCAGAAGCTATCGCTAAGGAAAACCTGAGATACTCAGAGTGTCTGTGACACACCAACCTCAGTAGCAACTCGAAAAATCACTAAGTCTTTACAATGTTCTGTGAACAAAGTTCTACAGAACTAACAAGAATAGTGAGACAGACAACCCTGTCCAACAGCAAGCGAGTCTCCAGCATACTGAACTTTTTCACGAGAGGTGAAGACCCCCCCCCTCGATCACGTGAAAAGCACGGGACAACTGCAGCCAGAAGCCGGGCAGTAAAACGAGCGACAAGCGATAATTACAGTCGTTTGACAATCAAGCCTAACTGAGCACATTTTATATACATCCTAACAACATAAGCTAAATAACAATATAACAGTCAAATAATAATATAAAGTCATACATTACGATTTAGCTATTATCGCAAAAAATAAGCAATATAAAATTAAATGAAAAAAAAATAAAACATTACATATATACATAATAATCATTGTAACCCATTCAGGGGTTGCAACAGTAATTACCTTATTTAACTTCTTGAACTTATCACTCAACATGGTCACGTTATTGTAATCCTCATCACTTCCCTCGGGATTATCTCTATAGATAGGTGCACCTTCTAACCTTCGCCACACATTAGGGAGATGGAGCCAGGATCTCCGCGTCAGGAGTGTCGCTCATGTATGACAGAGGTGATTGTTTACCCGATTCTCCTGCCTCCACCAACACTGCAAAGGGAAATTTCCCCCAAATTAATTCTCTCCTGTGTAGCAAACCCACAAAGACATCTTTTCACTGTACCTATCATTCTTTCGCACAGTCCTCCCTGCCAAGGGGCTCTGGAGTAAAAATTTTTCCCGACACACCCTCGCTGGGTCAACAAAGACTGTACATCATCACTCTTTTTTAATTCCATCAAGTTGTTGAGCAACCCGCTACAAAATTGGTGGCATTATCTGAGATCATTAAAACTTGGACAGGGTCTCCTAGCTGCAAATTTCCGGAACAGGCTGTATGAACTGTTCTGCAGACAAGTCCTGAGCCACTTCTAGATGAACACCCTAAATAGCTGTACAAGTAAATAGACCCTACATACACCTTCAAGGGAAAACCATCTGAAGTACCTGTTAAAATGATTGGCCCACTATAGTCCACTCCCAGTCACATCAAATGGTTTTTAAAACCCAAATGCAACATTCCTTGGGCAATGGTGGAGGACCTGGGTACATGTAGGTTCTGGCATCCACCCGGGGACATATTACACACGACTTGATAACCCTTTTTACACTTTGCCGTCCTTGTGAATCCAGAAGGTTTCCTGAATACAGTTTTTAAAGGGATCCTGTACCCCACCATGCATCACGTTATTTTGGGCATTAAAGACAATCAAGGTTGTCAGGTGATGAGTTTTTGGGGAGCAAGATAGGGTGCTTAGCAAATTCCTCAAATTCACATTTTGTAACCTGCTCTGTACCTAAATT
>NW_026465739.1:0-14155 GCF_026875155.1 Cherax quadricarinatus
CATTTCTGCTACTTTGCTAAATTTCAAGGTACTTTCTTTGTAAAACAATCAAAATCGTCTAAATTTTTCTGAAAAATTTGCTTCCATTTTTATAATGAGGCCGGGAAAACTAGAAAACATCATAAATCCCATACGAAAATACAGTGAAAATTTGCCGTTTTTAAACCAAAAACAGTCAAAGTTTTTTCTCATTACGCACTATGTGCTCCGGGATTTTTTTTATACGTGCACATGAGGAAATTAAAACTTCATCAGAGTACAAAACAAATTTCCTTCCACAAAATACAGCGAAAATCCAACGTCAAAGACCTGGGAGTGATCATGTCGGAGGATCTCGCCTTCAACAACCATAACATCGTATCAATCGCATCTGCTAGAAAAATGAAAGGATGGATAATGAGAACCTTAAAAACTAGGGATGCCAAGCCATGATGACACTTCAGGTCGCTTGTTTCTATTTAGGCGGAATATTGCTGCACACTAACAGCACCTTTAAAGGGCCCAGGTGAAATTGCTGACCTAGAAATGTAAAAGAACGTTTCACAGCGCGCATAACTGAGATAAAACACCTCAATTACTGGGAGCGCTTGAAGTTCCTGAACCTGTACTCCCTGGAATGCAGGCAGGAGAGATACATGATTATATACACCTGGAAAACCCTAGAGGGTTTAGTACCGAACTTGCCGTGAAAATCACTCGACGAAGCAAAAGACTCGGAAAGCAGAAATGAAACATCCCCCCAAATGAAAAAGCAGGGGTGTCACTAGCACGCTAAGAGAGAATAAAATTTAAGTGTCGGGGGCCAAGACTGTTCAACTGCCTCCCAGCATACATAAGGGGGATTACCAATAGACCCCCGGCTGTCTTCAAGCAAGGCACTGGACAAGCACCTAAAGTTGGTCCCTGACCAGCCGAGCTTTTAGCTCGGCTCGTACGTTGGATTGTGTGCAGCCAGCAGTAACAGCCTGGTTGATCAGGCTTGATCCAACCAAACCCCTAAAGGAAAGGTTCCTTGTGGTTGGGTTTGAGGGGCTCTTGATTTAGGGAATTGGATCTGTGCTCCAGTTCCCCGAATTAAGCCTGAATGCCTTCCACATCCCCACCCGGGCACTATAATCCTCTGGGTTTAGAGCTTCCCCTTGATTATAATAATAATTGATCCACCATGTGGCCGGTCATAGACCGGGCCGGGGGGCGTTGACCCCCGGAACTCTGGGTAACAAAACCCGAACGAAACACCACTACAGCCTATGATACAGTTGACAAGATAAATTACTTCTTTAACCCTCCGAGGTCATCACTCTTATGTGAAAGACTTCGCTATTGCTTGTGCAGGCGTTGAATGTCACCTCATTACAGTTTCTCTCCAGCTTTCGGTCAAACCTTTTTTTCGAACTGGGCCCCCATGCATGGGTTTAAATTTTCCAGTACCAAAGCTGTATAGCCCTTGTGGCTTAGAGCTTCTTTTTTTATTATAATAATAATAATCCGTACCAAAACTCGCCATACTACTTTCTCTAGATGCTCTGTCATCTCTAATCATCCTTTGTACCTCTATGGCTCCCGTACCCCTGAACGTGATAGTCAGGTTTCTAGGCCTTCTCTTTGACCGTAGGAGCTGTATAGCCCTTGTGGCTTAGCGTTTCTTTTTTGATTAATAATAATTTGACCGTAGGTTATCCGGGAAAAACCTCGCATTACATCTCTGAAGGCAACTTGTCACAGCCGGCTGAACCTTCTTAAAACCCTTGCTCATCTATCATGGGGAGCTGATCGGCGAACTCTCCAACTCTCCCTTGCCTACATTCAGCCTCATTTTATCGAAACTAAATTTGGTGACCAGATCTATTCAGTGGCCCCTTCCCTGCTACTCTCTCTAGCCTTAACCCATCCATCACCAAGGATTACGTTTATGCCTTGGTGCTTTTCGCTCTTCCCCTGTTGAGAGCCTCTATGCAGAAGCGAATGTTCCATCTTGTCTGATCACCGTGATGCCATTGCCTTCGTTACTATGTATGCTCTCACGATCGCAATCCTTCCATTTATAGAATGGTCACTGATATTAGTAGACATTATTTGTTCACCGCCCCTGTTTGCTCCGCCCTTCTCTCTTGGGCCTACATTCGCCGTCTTCCTTCAGTTACCATCTTTATATTTTCACATAGCATCTCACTTTTCCCTACCCCCCTGGGAAGTTCCAGCTGTTCGGGTCTGTTCTTTCTCACTCCTTGCTCGTAAGCCCAACTGCCTACGGTGGCTTCCCGCTCTTTTTCTTGACCACTTCTACTCTCATTCTCATGCCATCGCCAGGGGTACACAGATGGCTCTAAGTCTTCTGATGGCGTCGGATTCGCAGCGGTGTTTCCAGACAGCGTCGTGCGAGGGCATTTACTATCTTTGGCTAGTATTTTTACTGTAAATTTGTATGCCATTTTGCAGCACTTATTCATATCACATCTATGCCTTGTCATCATTTGTGGTTGTCTCAGACACACCTTTAAAGTGCTCTACAGGCTAAAACGAAAATTTTTGATACACAACCCCTAGTTCTCCGTACCAACTTTGGCTACCCCGTATCTCTGCCAAGCATAAAGAATTGTTTTTTGTTGGGTCCCTGGGTACTGTTGACGTACAGGGCAATGAAAAGGCAGACATGCTGTGTGGTCAGCATTACATGACCTACCAATTTCATATAGAGGTGTTCCATTTCCGGACTATTTTGCTGTAATAGCTACCCACCTTCACACCCGTTGGCAACAACGTTGGTCAACTCGACTCGGTAACAAACTTCATTCTATTAAACCAAGCATAGGTTACTGGCCGTCTTCTTGTCATCAGTGCCGAGGTTGGGAGACTACTCTCTCCTGCCTTCGCATTGCCACACTTGTCTTATTCATTGGTATCTCATGTAGAGGCACCCTGTTCCTCTCTGTGAGAAGTGTCAAGTTCCAGTATCGATTAGCCACATTCTATTAGACTGCCCTCTCTATCAACGAGCATGCAGAATTTACCTCCATCGTCTCCGCTCTACTACTCGTCTTTACCTTCCTTCTTGCTGATGGACCCTTCTTTAATCCTGACTCTCTCATTGACTTCTTGACATGACTGATTTACTCCACAAACTCTGATGATGATACCTTTTGCACTCTCCTCAGCCTTTCTACCTCAATCTCTTGCTGCCTCTACCCTTTCACTATCCACTGCCCCGCTGTTCTCCGTAACCTACTACTCTTCCATCTCCCTTTTGCCACCTGATACCTTCACTTCCTTCCTACCCTGCAGTGCTGTATAGCCTTGTGGTTTAGCACTTTTTTTATTATAAATCTTATTGCTAAACGTAATGGGGCAAACTCCTGGGCTTACACCTCGACAGCAGCCTGAAATTTAGCACCCATATCCAATACATAAAAAAAAGTATCCAAAACAGTTGGATTCCTCTCCAAGATACACTACTACGTGTCACACTATACTATTCACTCGTCTATCCCTACCTCACCTATGCTATTTGTGCTTGGGATCAACAGCAGCAACACGCCTAAAGCCAATAATAAACCAACAGAAAGCCGCAGTAAGAATTATCACGCAATCCAATACTAGGCAACACACCCCCCACATCTTCAAAGATCTAAACTTACTGTACAGAACATCCATACTTACTACTGTGCAACCTACATTTACAAAACCATAAATTCAATATTAACCCTGAACTAAAACTCTTGATAGTTGTGACAGGACCCACAGGCACAAAAATCTCTGACATTCCCTGTGTCCGGCTAAAACCTATGCAAAAATTCATTGTACATAAAAGGCCTAAAATCTGGAACTCCCTGCCTGAAAACTCTAGAACTGCAGACAACCATCACATTTCAAAACTACCGTTAAAAAACGTCTTATCTCCCTGACATGCCCCACCATCAGCTAGCTACATGAAAATTACCTGTTCTCTTGTATCATGCACACACAAACAAACTAGACCTACTCTTGATATCTGTGATTCCTCCCAATTTACACTTTACTCTCCCAAATGACTGTAAAAAAAATTCGAATAAAGCTATTGCCTAACAAATCTTGAACTAGTCATAAGCTTGCCTGAGATACTCCAGTATAGGAGCTTTAATAGAAACTGTGTATCATGCAAAGACAAAACTATTCTCATTGCTAAATTTACAAACTGTAATGTATGTTACCTAGCTTTAATATCAATATGCTCCATAACCTGTATCAATATAGAGTTAGAATTATTATTGGTCTGCCCTAAATGCCTAGTCATGCAAGGCATGATAGTGGCCCTCTTTGTAAAACCACACATTGTAACCAATATTTCATAAACATGTAAACACCACATTGTAATCTTTACAGAGAAATAAACATTTGTATATGTGTATGTACAAGCCTCCGGATGTAACTTCTCAACAATTCCAGGAACAGCTTTTGAAAATTGATTACTGTCTGGAAATCTTCCAGCTCCTGCCCCCAACATCTTGCTCCTGGGGGATTTCACCTAAGTCACCTTAAATGGAGGAATACAGCAAATGTTGTAGCAGAGATAACACTAGGAGGCAGCTCAGATGAAAACTCGCGCGCACGCGCAAGCTTTTAATAAATATCTTCACCAAATTCACCTTAAACTAGCAAATAATAGAGCCTACAAGACTGGAGAATACACTGTACCTCATCTTCACTAATAATCCCCTCAAGGAAGGTTCCTTGATGTTGGTGAGGGGCTCTTGATTTAGGGAATTGGATCTGTGCTCCAGTTCCCGAATTAAGCCTGAATGCCTTCCACATCCCCCCCCCAGGCGCTGTATAATCCTCCGGGTTTAGCGCTTCCCCCTTGATTATAATAATAATAAATTCACTAATAATGATCTGATACGAAATATTACCATATCAAAAACAATATACTCAAATCACAACATAGCAGAGGCACAGACATGTATGCGTGGGGCTTCAGACCGACAAAATGTGATCAGTCACAAGGGAGCCTTCACCAAATTCAACTTCAAAAACATAAGGTGAGACCAAGTAAACCAGGCCCTAAGTGATATAAACTGGGAAAATATCCTAAGCAACATGGATCCAAACCTATGTCTAGAACAAATTAACTCTGGCACTCGAGGTATGCTCAAGGCATATTCCTTTAAGAAAAAGGAGAAAATGTGAACTAGAAAGAGAAAGGCACTCACTATACAGGCAAAGGCAAAGAATAACAGAGCGGCTACCTTCAGCCCTTTCTACTTCAATCTCTTGCTACCCCCCCTACCCCCGTACTATCCCCTGCCCCGCTGTTTTCTGTAACCTACTGATCATCCCTCCTCCCTTCTGCCATCCAATACCCTCGCTTCCTTCCCTACCCTGCAGCGCTGTATAGCCTGTGGCTTAGCGCTTCTTTTTGATTATAATAATAATAACAGAGCGGCTAAGAGAGACCAATATATCTGTATTACATAGGGAGACACTTGTTAGAGAAATAGCAAACATCGAACTAAAGTTAAAGGAATCAATCTTACAGGAGCCAAGATACGTGGGAAGAACTAAAAGCCATAAATGAAACTGAAAGAACCCCAAGATATTTCTTTTCTTATGCCAAATCAAAGTCAAGAACAACATATTGGGCCCTTAAACGAGATGGGTCCTACACAAATAACAGCAAGGAAATGAGTGAGAGTAAGACACATGTGCAACATCTGGGTATCTTTATTGTAGACGTTTCGCCATCCAGTGGCTTTATCAATACAAATTCCAGGACATAACTTGAAGACAGTAGAACTATGTACAGAAGATGAGGTAATCAGTCCTCTCAACCTAGGAGTAGGTGCGAACAGCACCATAGTCGTGGAGATTCTGAAGCAGAAGAAAGAATCCTGGCGCTTATATAGTAACGTCAGGTGAAGCAGACGAGGGCAAATTCACTGGTGGGCGGGATTCCCCAGTGGAAGTAGGTCCTTCCCAAAGAGAGATGGGTTAGTTGTAGTAGTAGTCGTATTGTGAAGGTTATGTACATGTCCTCAGAATTAAGATTCCATGATGTTGCAGTGTCTGACAAGTTGTGTACGAAAGGTATTATATACCGACAGATGAGAGTAAGACACATGTGCAACATCTGGGTATCTTTATTGTAGACGTTTCGCCATCCAGTGGCTTTATCAATACAAATTCCAGGACATAACTTGAAGACAGTAGAACTATGTACAGAAGAGGGTAATCAGTCCCTCAACCTAGGAGTAGGTGCGAACAGCACCATAGTCGTGGAGATTCTGAAGCAGAAGAAAGAATCCTGGCGCTTATATAGTAACGTCAGGTGAAGCAGACGAGGGCAAATTCACTGGTGGCGGGATTCCCCAGTGGAAGTAGGTCCTTCCCAAAGAGATGGGTTAGTTGTAGTAGTAGTCGTATTGTGAAGGTTATGTACATGTCCTCAAATTAAGATTCCATGATGTTGCAGTGTCTGACAAGTTTGTGTACGAAAGGAATAAATACCGACAAGATGAGTAGTAAGACACATGTGCAAACATCTGGGTATCTTTATTGTAGACGTTTCGCCATCCAGTGGCTTTATCAATACAAATCCAGGACATAACTTGAAGACAGTAGAACTATGTACAGAAGATGAGGTAATCAGTCCCTCAACCTAGGAGTAGGTGCGAACAGCACCATAGTCGTGGAGATTCTGAAGCAGAAGAAAGAATCCTGGCGCTTATATAGTAACGTCAGGTGAAGCAGACGAGGGCAAATTCACTGGTGGGCGGGATAAAGCCACTGGATGGCGAAACGTCTACAATAAAGATACCCAGATGTTGCACATGTGTCTTACTCTCATCTTGTCGGTATTATATACCTTTCGTACACAAGGAAATGAGTGAGCTACTCAAGTCCCAATATGACTCGGTTTTTAGCGGGCCACTAACGAGACAGTCAATGACCTAAATTATCTCCTGGGTCCAAGTCTTGGCAGATTGGTAACAGAGTACATAAATGGGAAGAGATCAGAATGGAAACCTATTACAAATGGTGTGCCACGAGGGTCAGTATTTGGACTCTTGTTAACAATTTACATTGACACAAATGAGGGAATAAACAACATACAAAGTTTGCCACTGACACTAAAAAGGCTAGCAGAAAATTTCTGATGAGAATACTAGAAAGCTAAAGGATGACCTGGATAGTTCTGACTTCATCACTCCTAACACCCTTACTTTTATCTTGTGGCTTAGCGCTTCTTTTTGATTATAATAATAATAATTACTTTTATCTTCCATCCTCATTGACCGTCCCACCTTTGACACAGACTCCCTGTTTGACTTTTTGACAGCAACAGATTACACAAACTTTGATTATACTTCCTTTAGCATTCCTGACTGCCCTTACTCTTATTCCTTGTATACTCTTCACCCTCGCAAATCTTAGATCAAGCATATTAAACCTTTAGCACACCCTACCCTGCAGCGCTGTACGAGTTTAGCACTTAGTTTGGACTATAATAAATTACCTGGATAGTCTGATGTGATGGGAGAAGTGGCAGTGTAGATCTTGGATAAAATGATTACAAAAAGAGATTTAGGTTTTCTAGTCGGCAGAAATTTAAGGCCAAGACAAGCACTGTATGACCCTTGCGAGTATTGTAACACTAACCCTTAGGGTCTAGTGCTTAAAGTATGATAATGCATAAAGTATAAATATTAGAGCTGTATGACCCTGGTGGGTTTAGTGCTTAGTTTTGATTATAATACATAATAGAAAGTCCTAAGGTTATAGTTCAACTTTATTATGTCTTTGGCAAGCCTCATTTAGATTGTTATTCATTACTGGTCTCCCTATTACAGTATGGTCATAAATGCACTGTAAGTGTGGAAAAATACTTGTATATATTTTCCGGAAATAACGGTAATTTATAGGTAAATAGTTGCCTTTACTGTATTTTAATTAATATTCTGTCATAGGGAAAACGGAAAGCCTGCGTAGGGCAGGGGACTCGCCATTTGGTTTTGATTTTTGTACAAACATGGTGATTGGGGAAGAATTTTTCGTGCTCTAGAGCGTTTTTAAAATTGTGCTGACACTCTCAAATAGGACGGCTGAAATTCGGTGGATATTGATTACCTGCATAATTGAGATATCAGGCGATCTGGACAAGACCTCTCCAGTGAACTTCAGAAAAGCTTCTCTTATTTGTGGGTTAGTTAATTCTGGCCAGCATTATTCATAGAATTTAGTTAGAGGTGAGGTTTTTGAGTATGATACACATTAATCTCCAATCAAACTGGTGAGTGATATTATGATATATTTTCCTTCTGTGATGTAATTGTGTATATATATAACCATTTATTATTTTTTAATATACAGTCCACATATTTTAATATATTTACCAACATTCCTGGTGTATGTATATTTCACTTTTATAATAGGACAGAGAACATGTGGATATGACAGTGATAGGTACCGAAGGGGGACATTTTTTGCGACCTAGAGTGTCTCATCTACAACATTCCTACTTGTCTTTCTAACTGAAAAATAATAATTATCTTTGTTCATTTATGTTATGTATATAATGATACATTCAGCTAAATGCAATTGTCCACTGTTAAGGAATATAAAGAAAAGGGCTGAGCCCATGAGTCAGAAACTTTATCCTACAAGATAGGCTGTAGGTATTAGGTTTTAACTTTTGAATGAAGTAGAATTATGGGGGATGATGCATGAACTTGAAGTGATGACACATGAAAAAAAAGGAAATAAATGAAAGAATCTAACGAAAACAAGTTTTGCAGCAGTCGGCTCAAGTTGGAGAAATTTAGATTTGAAAAGGAGAAGTGAAGTACTGGTTTGGCAATATGTAGACAGCCTGTATGCTGCACATGTACAGCCATGCTGTCTGCAAGCCTTAGTTCTTATTTTGCACACACTTCAGGTGCTGCATCTGGTAGCCAGGCTTCGGTAGGCAGCCAGGCCTGCACGGCCCATGCCTCGCCTCACTCACATAGCTGGGCATTAGAGCATGACACAAGGCCTCCAGCTTCTCTCTCATGGGGATGGCCTGCGGGCATGGGCACAAAAAACACAGGCATGTGTACCCACCATCAACTTAACAAGAAAGAAGAAGCTCTCCGTAGACGTATCATTAACACCCGTCTTGCAAGCACCTACCAAACAAGCTCCGTTATATTGTACCACGTGGTGGTCGCAGCAGTGTGTTTGCCCCAATAAATAATAAAAAAAAAAAAATATAATGCGAGGAAGGAAGAGGGATGAAGTCATCTTCACTTCATCATCCCATTACAAGAAGGCCATCACTCTTAACGAGTTATCCTGATGTAGATGGTCTGCACGGGTTTACGCATCCAGAAACAGGTAAAGCAGGATTCCAGCCCAAAAATTTGCCAAATTCTTCGAAGAATTGTGAGTGGCGTTCCCGCAGTGACTCAACATTTCAGCGTCCCACGCGTTTCTCAAGTCACGTGTTCAGCGTCTCTTGTATGTTGATGTTGTTGATTCAGTCTTCAGCTACAGCGGTTTTCAGCAAGCCAGAGAGTGTGTTTTGTGGCACGATTATTTATGCGTCCGTGTGAGTCTTCTCCACGTGTTTGTGGGTGGAGGAGGAGGAATGACTCCAGATGTTATCCCGCCATAAGCTCACACAGCTCCTCGCCATTACTCTGACGAACACCACTCACCATAACTGCCCACTCCCTCTGCCTGTGTTTCTGCTCGTTTTTTTTGTGTGAATCATTGCAGAGATGTGTATCTAAGGTGCCCGAGGCACTCGAAAGCTACGTGTTCGGACTAGTCATGAACGTAGATCATGAACTACCACGTGGATCACGACACCACGTGGTGTGGGCGATGTCACGTAGATCTACAACCAAGGTGATGTTACCGCAGCCAGATGTCCAAGGCCTCATGCTGTGGTCTGCTGCCTGCATTCTACATCAACGTCACACATGAATGCTGCCCGACTTCATTGACGTCACGACTTCTGCTGACATCACCTCTCGATGTCTGCCTTGACATCACCCTCACAGATGGTCTGCTGACGTCACTCTCGACATCACGCCTGACATCTACATGATGTCACATCGAGTGTTTCTAGTAATTATTTTAATATTGTGAGAAGATTGAGAGAATAATTGATAGGTTGTGTGTTAATTACTTTCTCTCTGTCAGTGTTCTCACATTTTAGTATATGTCTTAGTGTCTCAGTTTTATGCACATGAAAAAGACTCATTTGCTAGTTTAAGCATGTCTGTACCACGGTGTGTAAAGTTTTGATGTGTCAGTGGAGGTCTTGAGAGCAGACCTGAGTAAGCACTCACTGTGTTAAGTCACCCGTCTTGTGTTGTGACCTGTGCTGTTTGACAGCTCTGATGTCAAGACCAAGCCCAGGTGACTGAGCCCTCTTGTACAGTGAAAGGCTTTTATGCTCGTCGTTCGTGTTGTTTGCAGAATCGTACCTGCTACGATTTCCCACGAAGATTAGTTTCACTTCAACTCCAGACCTTCAGAGTGCACGTTATTTGTCTAGAGAAACAAGTCTGGGATGCATAGAACTAATCTCTGCTAAACGCTACAACATATGTCCGGAAATGACACTCGCCAAGCCACAGTTTGCCCTGTCAGCAGGCGCTTGTCAGCCTCGTGTTCACAAGCTTCAGTGAGCAGCCTGCACAAAGTAGATGTCACTTTGACTGCTAGCTTCACACTGCAGTCTGTGTGTATGTGTTACGACTCCCCGATGTTCTAGCCCAGTTGTCTCTGCCACGACTCGCTCCACAAACTCGATCTCCACGATCGCTAGAAGTGAAAGCCAGCGACGTTACCAGTCGAGGATGTGTCCTCCTGGGTCACTTGCCAGAAGTCCTTCCAACAAGTTGACGAGTTTTGTCGTGCCTCACTTCGAGACTGCACCAGCATGTCGTGCGCCCAGGTTGAGTGAGACTGCAGCGGACTCCTACGTGACTGCTTCAACGTTTCAGAGGAGACCGTCCTCCGTTACGTCTCAGCTCAGCAGCCAGCGATGTCTCCTGTGTTGCAGTATCTGTCCTAGTCGCAGGAAGGCGTGCAGTGATGCACTTTCGATGATCACTTGTCCTATGACCACGATGTTTAGCTTCACCCACATGTTTTTTTTCCCTCCCTTTAGGAAGTTTTTTTTCCTTGTCCATATGTATTTATATATCGTTTTATTTTGTGTTCTCTGTGCCCTGTGCTTCGAGGAGAGAGACCGAGTGTCTTTTCCACCAGTATGGTCGGTTGGACGTCGCGCGGGTTATGGTGGACCGACGAGCGTATGTAGACAGCCTGTAAGGTCTGACCAGACAAGCCGCACTGCTGTCTGCAGCTTAGTTCATATTTCGCACCTCTCAGTGCTTGCCCTCTGTAGCCAGGCCCTCAGTTAGGCACGCAGCCTGGCCGGGCCAATGCCTCCGCCTCACTCACACAGAGGGCCTAGCAGCAAGACACAAGGCCTCCAGCTTTCTCTCGTGGGATGGACCTGCCTGGGGCTATGGGCACAAAACACCACAAGCCTGTGTACCCAACCTCGATGACCTTAACAATAAACAAAGAAGCCTCCGAAGACGTTATCATTAACACCGCTTGCAGGCTAAGACACCTACCAAATCAAGCTCGTTATAAATAGAGTTGTAGATGAGTGGAATAATTTACCACGGATAGCATCACAACTGAGAACTGCCAAAACTTTTTGGCAGGTATATTATATACGTTGGGACAGGTGCTGTGAGTTAGACATGTCATTATTACTGGGCCAAACAGCTTGTTGCAATGTTCCTTTCACAGATTCTTGGAATATACATTATAAAAAAAATATTGTACTTTTTACATTCGTTATGTGCTCTCAAATCAGTGCAAAAGAAATTTTCATGTGTTCCCAAAGTGAAAATTAGAAATTTAGTAAATATTCCAAGAAGCTTGTGTACGCAACCCATAGGACTATTAGACGGTTAAGCTCTCAGTTGACAGTGACACGATGGGTGGCCTTTAGGCAGCCCGTGGGCATTGGGGCAGCTCATCTCCTAGCCATTGGAAGTAATAGGCCTGAGGACAGCCAGACGTCAATTCTGCAGAATGTCACTGACTTTGTAAAGAACAGAAGGATGTGAACATGATGACAGTTGTGAAGTAGTAACTATTAGACGGCAATACTAAAGGTTAATTACTGAGCATATAAAAAAGCACTTTTCTAAAAAATATTATTCAGTTTTAGAAATATTTATTTTACAAGTACAAGTAAAATGTATACAGTCCTAGTAAACAATCAATGACATATAGTACTATACAGAAGCCAAACCATAACCAGGGCGGGAAAGTAACTGCCAGTGGTATGGTTTGTTTGCAATCGTGTCATTACGATTTCGTGGAGTCGAGATACGAAAGCCCCTTGTTTACGCAGAGCTATTTTGAGCAAATTAGTGTAGTTTTTGTCCAGGATGTGACCCAATCAGTTGATTAACATCTAAGTACCTCTTTTACTGACAGGTGAAACCATGGACAGCAGTGTCTTAAGGAAACACGTCTAATGTTTCGCCCCGTACCGGGGATCGACCCCAGAAAATCGTTTGTGTGTGCTGAGATTGCGTAGCAGTCAAGTACGGGGACACCTTTGAGATAGGATTTTTTTTAAACAACTGGAGGAGGAATTGCAATAAAATTAAAATAATAAAAGTTAAAAACGTTTGTTAGGTAACAGGAATCTTCAATGTAAAATTTTAATAAAATAAAATTATATGTATAAAATAAGTAACACCTGGGGAGTTGTTGCGTTTAAGTCCGATTCCTGGAGCAGGTTAGCTCAGTTGTTTTTTTTTTTTTTTTTTTTTTTTTTTTTTTTTTTTTTTTTTTTTTTTTTTTTGATCAAAGAGCCTCTCTGCCGTGAAGCCCACTTAATAAGAGACAGTGAAAGCAAACCTCATGAAGAATATAAACTGATGCAACAGTGAGCAAAGAGGCAATATGATCTGGTAGTATTTATTAAAAATAAAACATCGCCAGGACACACAAATGTAGTAGTTTACCCGGAGTTTACCTGGAGAGAGTTCCGGGGGTCAACGCCCCCGCGGCCCGGTCTGTGACCAGGCCTCCTGGTGGATCAGAGCCTGATCAACCAGGCTGTTACTGCTGGCTGCACGCAAACCAACGTATGAGCCACAGCCCGGCTGATCAGGAACCGACTTTAGGTGCTTGTCCAGTGCCAGCTTGAAGACTGCCAGGGTCTGCTGGTAATCCCCCTTATGTATGCTGGGAGGCAGTTGAACAGTCTCGGGCCCCTGACACTTATTGTATGGTCTCTTAACGTGCTAGTGACACCCCTGCTTTTCATTGGGGGGATGCTGCATCGTCTGCCAAGTCTTTTGCTTTCGTAGTGAGTGATTTTCGTGTGCAAGTTCGGTACTAGTCCCTCTAGGATTTTCCAGGTGTATATAATCATGTATCTCTCCCGCCTGCGTTCCAGGAATACAGGTTCAGGAACCTCAAGCACTCCCATTAATTGAGGTGTTTTATCTCCCGTTATGCGTGCCGTGAAGGTTCTATGTACATTTTCTAGGTCAGCAATTTCACCTGCCTTGAAAGGTGCTGTTAGTGTGCAGCAATATTCCAGCCTAGATAGAACAAGTGACCTGAAGAGTGTCTCATGGGCTTGGCATCCCTAGTTTTGAAGGTTCTCATATCCATCCTGTCATTTTTCTAGAAGATGCGATTGATACAATGTTTATGGTCCTTGAAGGCGAGATCCTCCGACATGATCACTCCCAGGTCTTTGACGTTGGTGTTACGCTCTATTTTGTGGCCAGAATTTGTTTTGTACTCTGATGAAGATTTAATTTCCTCGTGTTTACCATATCTGAGTAATTGAAATTTCTCATCGTTGAACTTCATATTGTTTTCTGCAGCCCACTGAAAGATTTGGTTGATGTCCGCCTGGAGCCTTGCAGTGTCTGCAATGGAAGACACTGTCATGCAGATTCGGGTGTCATCTGCAAAGGAAGACACGGTGCTGTGGTTGACATCCTTGTCTATGTCAGATATGAGGATGAGGAACAAGATGGGAGCGAGTACTGTGCCTTGTGGAACAGAGCTTTTCACCGTGGGGTGCCTCGGATTTTACTCTGTTGATACTACTCTCGTGTTTGTAGTGAGGAAA
>NW_026465740.1:0-13920 GCF_026875155.1 Cherax quadricarinatus
CCGGGGATTGATGGGAAAAGATAGAATTTTAAAAAAGCAGGTGGGGATATAGTTTTGGAGGGGTTTGGGTGCAATTATTTATAAATTATGGAGAGGGTAAGGTACCTAGGGATTGGCAGAGGCTGCATATTTCCTTTGTTAAAGGAAAAGGGGAAAAAAGAGAGTGCAAAAATTTTAGGGGGATAAGTCTGTTGAGTGTACCTGGTAAAGTGTAGGGTTTTAGAGTTATAATTGTAAAAATTTAAAGGTAAGACGGGGGAAATTGGGATAGCAGATGAACAAGGGGGTTTTTGGAAAGGTGGGGGTGTGTGGACCAGGTGTTTACAGTGAAACATATAAGTGAAAGTATTTAGATAAGGTAAGAGGTCTTTGGGCATTTTGGTTTAAAAAGGGTATGACAGGGGGATGGGGGGAAATGTGGCAGATGTTGCGGGGGTTAGGGTTTGTAGGAGGTAGGTTATAAAAGAGTGAAGAGTTTTTACGAGGATAGTGAGGTAAGTTAGGTATGTGGAAAGGGGGAAATTTTTTCCCATTTAAAATGGCCCTTAAAAGGGTGTGTGTCACGGGGGTTGTTTAATATTTTATAATGGGGTTGTAAGAGAAGTAAATGCGAGGGTCTTGGAAAAGGGAGGGGGAGTTAAAAGATAAAGAATCACACCAAAGTGGGAGTTGTAAAGTGTTTTTGTGATGACCTGTGTCTTGGGGATTTTGAAGAGAAGTTGAGGATTGGTGGTGAATTTGGTAGGGTGTGAAAAAGAAGAAAATTAAAGGGGGGAATGGGGAAAGAGAAAGGTTATGAGGATAACAAAAAGTTAGGTGATGAAAGATTAAATATCAGATTGGAGGGGAGGTATGGAGGAGGTGAACGTATTCAAAATTTTTGGGAGTGGAGTGCAGCGGATGGGTCTATGAAAGTGAGGTGAATCATAGAATTTGATGAGGGAAAAGAGGAGTGGTGCACTTAGGAGTCTGTGGAGACAAAGAACTTTGTTTTGGAGGAAAGGGGGAAAAGTATGAGAGTTATTTTCCCAACGCTTTTATGGGTTGAAGCGGGGGTTGAAATGTTGCGCGAGGGAAGGCTGGAGGCTTGGAGATTTCATGTCTGAGGGCAATGTGTGGTGTGAATTAATGCAGAGAATTGTAGTTTGGAAGTTAGGAGGAGGTGCAGGATTACCAAACTGTTGTAGAGGGTGAGGAAAAGGGTTGTTTAGGTGGTTCGGCATGTGGAAAATGGAGCGAAACAGAATGACTTCAAGAGTGTTCAGTCTGTGTGGAAGGAAGGCGGGGGGTAGGGGTCGGCCTGGGGGGTTGGAGGGAGGGGGTAAAAAGGGGTTTTGGTGGAGGGGCTTTGGGCTTCCAGCAGGCAGCGTGGGTGTTTGATAGGGTGAATGGAGACAAAGGTTTTTAATACTTGATGCTGTTGGAGTGTGAGCAAGTAAAATTTAGAAGGGATTCGGGAAACCCGGGGGCCGGACTTTGGGCCCGGAGATGGGAAATACAGTGCCTGCACTCTGAAGGAGGGGTGTTAATGTTGCAGTTTAAAAACTGTAGTGTAAAGCACCCTTCTGGCAAGACAGTGATGGAGTAAAATGATGGTGAAAGTTTTTCTTTTCGGGCCACCCTGCCTTGGTGGGAATCGGCCGGTGTGATAATATAATATAAAAATGTATAATAATGACAATAATGCGTATAATAATAATAGTATAATACGTATATGTAATAATAGATGGCTTCAAAAGGCTGTCACTAGATGGCAGTGTTTACCACAACAAAGAGGGAGCAGTTGGGGATGCCTCCACCTGTTATGTAATGACATAGTTCATTCATTCTAGACTATATATCAGGTTTCTATGTTATTTATATTGTTTATTATGTCATATTAGATGAACTGTGGTAGATAAATAAGCCATAGAGTTGATGATAGCGAAATATTCAAGGAGTATATTGTCCTGTCTCCAGATAAACTCTTGTCGGCCGCCGATACCGCCACATTACAGTGGACCCCGGTTTACAATATTTTTTCATTCCAGAAGTATGTTCAGGTGCCAGTACTGACCGAATTTGCTGACGACTTAACTTACTGAATGACTAGATAACTTCTGAATGACTTGACTGAGTTAATGAATGATTTGATGATTACTGACTGGACTTGACTTACTGAATGACTTGACTGACTTATGATGACTTGACTTACTGAATGACTTGACTAACTTACTGAATGACTTGACTAACTTCTGAATGACTTTGACTGATTTAAACTGAATGACTCGCTTACTGAAGGGACTGATTTGATTGACTTATTGAATGACTTGACTGACTTAACTGATTTACTGACTGACTTACTGAATGACTTGACTGACTTACTGAATGACTTGACTGATTTACTGACTGTCTTGACTTACTGAATGACTTGAGAAACTTAATGACTTGACTGACTTATTAAATGACTTGACTGACTTACTGAATGACTTGACTGACTTATTGAATGATTTGACTGAGTTAATGAATGATTTGACTGGCTTATTGAATGACTTGACTGACTGAGTGACTTAAAGTTGGACACTTCAGTACAACCATCGACTTCAGTACCAGAACCTCTACCATCCACCTCAGCCCAGTAGGGCCACAACATAACTCTCCACTCTTTTCACAATCATCCACAAACACCAGCACCCACAATTTAATGTAAGAAATATTATTATTTCTGTTACATGTGTAGTCTTAAGCAGTAAAAACAACATAATACATCACAACAATGAACTGCAATTACATATTCACTTTTATTTTTGTAAGATGTGGAGGCCTAAAAAAAAAAAAGTTGTTTGGCTTTTTTTGGGGCTCTCAGGAACATAACCCTATTTTTCCCATAAGTTCTTCAGTTCTTTCTAACACGTTTTTTTACCAAAACACGCCATTTTCAGGAACGTAACTACCATGTTAAATGACGGTCTACTGTATTTTATTCATTCTAGAGTATTATCAGGTTTTTATGTTATTTTATTGTTTATCATATTAGATGAACTGTGATAGGTAAATAAGCCGTTTAGATGATGATAGCGAAATTATTCAAAAAAGTACATATTTTGTTGGTCTCCAGACAAAACTCATCCACTGGACGATCCATGCACGAGTGACATATTTTATTCATTTTAGAGTATATATCAGGTTTCTGTGTTATTTATATTGTTTTTTATGTCATATTAAAAGAGTGATAGATAATAAGCTTTTAAAAATGATATTAGCTAAATTATTCAAAAATATTTTGCCCGGTCTCCAGACAAAAAACTCTGTCCGTGACGTTATTTACTACATGAATGACATATTTTTTCATTCTGGGAGTATATATCAGGTTTCTATGTTATTTATATTGTTTTTTATGTCATATTAGATGAGCTATGATAGATAAATAAGCCATAGAGTTGATATTAGGGAAATTATTGATGTATAGAATTCCACGGGAACGGATTAATTGCGTTTCAATTAATTTAAATGAGGAAAATTGACTCTGCAAACGAGCAAATCCAGTTGCAAAGCAAAGTCAGGGGACCGGAATTAAACTCGCAGGTAGAGGTTCCACTGAGAATCCAATAGAATATTCTTTTTCTTTTGAGCATTACATAAGCTGTCAGGTATTTTCATGATTGTATCATTAGTGCCCTTTTTGGGTCTGAAACCAAATTTAAAAGGGAAAATAAGGATGTTATATCTGGTTGAGTACAGCTGCTTGGGTATAACTTTTTTAAAAATTTTAATGGTATGGATTGATTGATTAATATTTTTTCTTAGTTGTTAATGCTGATTTGATGGTGGCTTTGTGGTTGGTTATTATCCTGTTTTTTTTTTTTTTTTTTTTTTTTTTGAGATTATCGGGAAAAAAGTGTCTTTGCATAAATAAAATAAAAAAATGTTTGTTTTAATGGTTATATATAGAACTTACAGTAGTTAGAATTACATACCATTTAGTTACAGTTTAGAAAAAAGTTGATACTGGACTGACTGTTAAAAATTGGATATGGATGTACGTAGAAAGTCACTAATTATGCAACAGATTTGGCAAACCAGTTCTAAAATTTTTATACTACTTAATGCTACTGCTAGCATACAGTTTCATGCAACATTGTATATCAGTGTAACACAAATAGTTCATTCCAAGGGTAAGCATGATGAGACAGGTTACAAGTGATCAGTTAGACAGTTACAAGTACAGTGGACCCCCGCTTAACGATCACCTCCAAATGCGACCAATTATGAAAGTGTATTTATGTAAGTGCATTTGTACGTGTATGTTTGGGGGTCTGAAATGGACTAATCTACTTCACAATATTCCTTATGGGAAAAAATTCGGTCAGTACTGGCACCTGAACATACTACTGGAATGAAAAAAGTTCGTTAACCGGGGGTCCACTGTATTTTACATGAATTTACATCTGATTCATGATGTGCATTTTATGGAGTGGTTGAATTATTGTGATAACTATAAGGTATGAGTATTTGCAGTCAATTATATTCTATGTATAATATTTATGTAAAAGTTAATTAAAACTTTTTAACAATATTTGTTTAAAGAAGTTGGCAATTTCAGGCACTGAGTTCCATGTTTTTTGGAACTTTTCTTTGCATGGAGTTTCTGAATATGGTGATCATACACCCAGTACATATATCAATGAGATACTTGTTTTTTGTATTATTCCATGTGTTCTGTTGCAGCTCTCCAGGAAGACTTCAAGCTCTGAGATAATGTTTGAGTTGAGAGTCCTCTAAAACATATTCATTCGCAGAAGTGTGAATAATTTGTATGTTAAGCAAATACAAACTTTTGAATGGGGTGTGTGTTGCTTGGAACCTGAATGAATAATTATTCTAAGTGCTGCTTTTTGCTGGGTAACACAGTTTCATTTGTTTAGCTGTTGTTGATCCTTATGCTCTAGTTTCCATAGGTGAGGTAAGGTAGATTAGAGAGTAGTACAGAAAGAGCAGGGATGTTTGGTACATAATAGCAGATTTTTGAGGGGAATGCCCACTGTTTCGAAGATTTTTAAGAAAATGATTTGTCAAAGTTATGCAGTTAGTGGAGATAACACATGAGCAGTTTTCTTGTATATATTGCTGGGTGTGTCTTCTTCTCTACCATCAGACTTTTTTTAGTGATGACTCCTTTAGCTTCCCTTTACCTCAAACAAGGTCCATTTTTAAATGTGCTTTGAGCTTTTGCAAAGCCCGATTAATGCAAAGGAAATTTTTAAAATTGCTGCAAGCCAATAGAGCAGCTCTTTTCATCTCACCTAATAAAAAAAAAATAGCCCTTTTAAATCCCTTCAAGTGAAGTGAGGAGTTGACATTGTGAATGATTGGGAAAAGGGGGTTTCCCAAACATTTACAATTCTTTGTAAATACTAATAATGACCATTTTAGAATCACTTTCAAAAATTCATTAAAAGCCATCAAAAATACAACAAAGGTCACAAGAGTAAAATGTCTTAGAATGGGCCATTTTTTAACATTTCTAGAAGCACATTCAAATCCTTTATTATTTGATGACTGAACACTAAAAGAATTTGGGTAATTGTCATTCAGATATTACTGATGTTTGTATGACTTCTGGCATATTGTTTTTCAAGATTTCAGTTGCTTGTTTCCATTACGAAATATTTATTTATTTATTATTTTTTTTTTTTTTGTGTTATCAGTAAGCAAGGGTTCAGTAGCTCTGAAGGGAGATTTGTTGTTTTTATTTTTTCCTCTAGAATTTTGGGGGGGTTTTTTGAATTTTTTAATATTGCCTATGAAATCATTAAATCTAATAGAATAATATTTTTGCTTTTGATTCTCTTCATTATTCTTGTGAGGGGTTTCAGTGTTCTGGTATACTGTACTATATAGTCCTTGTGGCTTTTGCACTTCTTTATGATTATAATAATAATAATCTGATATATGGTTCCCGGCACAGAAGGACTAATCTATACTTATTTTTGTTTATAATCATCTTTCTTATCGTTAATTTGGACAGGGGCTTTTGTGAGCCATTTGTGTAATTATCTGTTTTGATTTTTGTGGATGGTGTATATTGTAGTGATATTTTGTAATGATGAGGAAGCTTTCTACTCCAGAATTTACATTACAGCCGTGTCTCACTTCCTTTCCCAATTTATGTTTTTAATTAACACATTGATAAAGTTGCTTATTGAAGCATCATTATTGATAAAGTTGCTTATTGAAGCATCATTATGGAGCCTTAATGAGTTTTGTTCATTTCAAGTGTGTTATTTGAAATGTTAGCAGTAAGGGAAAATAGGATAATAATCACTTGTGTGAAATGTGAATTACCACATATTAGAGGTGCTGTTTTATTCAGATATGATCTAGAACTGAAGCTGATGTCTGGTCCAGGGTATAAGAGGCAAGAATACATTCTGCTGAGAGGTGTGAGACTTTGGGCTTCTTTACATGACAAAAATTAATGCTAAGATTCCAGAAATTATTAAGTCTTTTTTATTGAGTTTTTGTTAATTATTGTTCTACTCAGGTTGTCATGAAGATAAGCAAATTGGTGTGAGGGATTCTATAAATGGCTCCAATTGTTATTAGACTATGTATTAGTATTATCAGTGAAATATTGAGCAAATATATAGTCACTGTATTTATCACTGGTGTTCACAGTATTTACACTTCAAGTCATGGCATAGGGCAGTGGCAGCACCTCCAACTCTCTTGTTTCTTCTTCAGTTTTGGGTGGTTCATACCAGACATGTTGGGAAAAAACATGAGGGAAAGTTTTAACAAGGTCTCTTTTAATACACTGTATGGGAATATGGCATTCAAAGATTTATACACTGCAATGTCATCATTGGTTTGCTAAAGAACCTGAGTTTTAATTAAAAGATACTGTGGCAAATTTCTTGTACTGAAGATGCTGTTTGCAGTGTTATTATAATTTGTGCAAGTCATTGTTATATATACATGTAGGGTTTTAAATAGTTGAGTGGAGAGTCATTTTTTGTGTGCATGAACAGAAGACAGAAGGGGTGAGCAGAATTAATGTTGGGATATTACATGTGTGTAATAAAACCTTAACATATTTAGTATTTTAACAGTTAAGAAAATATAGCAAAAAGCACTTGAATTCCAAGTGGTGACTTTCATATTCACTTTTTACTGAATGGCATATGTAAGATTGCGTTATGGTATGCAGAGTTGTGTGGAACGCCGGGCTACCTAGCGCCAGAGTTGCTACGATGCAATATGATGGAAGGTGCTCCTGGATATGCTCACCAAGTTGGACTTGTGAGTATAGGAAACCCAAGACAGCAACAAACACTCCTTTTGCCAATTATGGAAAAATTCTTTTCTTTTCCTAGAGAAGTGTCTCTCTCTTTATAAAACATAAGACAAAAGTATTAAAATTAATATGCAGTGTGTGTATGTATATGTATGAATGTATGTAGTGTTATATCTTCTTTCAATGAAACGGCCATATCCTACCAAGGAAGAGTAACTCAAAGAGGGAAACGAAAAGTTTTTCTTTTTAAATTTAGTAATGTATACAGGATAAGGGGTTACTAGCTCCTTGCTACCCAGCATTTTATCTCCTATGGAGATAAGAGGAAATAAAGAAGAACAAGCACTATTGAGGAAATAAAAGAAAACCCAGGTGGGTGTGTGTATATATATGCATGTGTAGTGTGACCAAGTGTAAGTAGAAATAGCAAGATAATCTTATTCCATGTGTTTATGAGACAGAAAAAAGACACCAGCAATCCTGCCATCACGTAAAACAATTACATGTTTCTGCTTCACACTCACTTGGCAGGACAGTAGTACCTCCCTGGGTGGTTGATATCTGCTACCTACTACCTAGGATATGTGTGCGTGTGCGTGTGCATGTACTCACCTAGTTGAGGTTGCAAGGGTCGAGTCCGAGCTCCTGGCCCCGCCTCTTCACTGGTCGCTACTAGGTCTCACTCCCTGAACCGTGAGCTTTATCATACCTCTGTGCGTACTCACCTATTTGTACTCACCTATTTGTGGTTGCAGGGGTCAAGTCCTAGCTCCTGGCCCCGCCTCTTCACCGGTTGCTACTAGGCCCTCTCTCTCCCCGCTCCATGAGCTTTATCAAACCTCGTCTTAAAACTGTGTATGGTTCCTGCCTCCACTACATCATTTTCTAGGCTATTCCACTGCCTTACAACTCTATGACTGAAGAAATACTTCCTACTATCTCTCTGACTCTTTTGTGTCTTCAACCCTTTCCAATTGTGGCCTCTTGTTTCTGTGTCCCCTCCCTGGAACATCCTGTCTTTGTCCCCCTTTGTCTATTCCACGCAGTATTTTATAGTCGTTATCATGTCTCCCTGACCCTCCTGTCCTCCAGTGTGGTCAGGCCGATTTCCCTTAATCTTTCTTCATAGGAAATTCCCCTTAGCTCTGGAACTAACCTTGTCGCAAACCTTTGTATTTTTCTCTAGTTTCTTGACGTGCTTTATCAAGTGCGGGTTTCCAAACAGGTGCTGCATACTCCAGTATGGGCCTGACATACACGGTGTACAGTGTCTTGAATGATTCCTTACTAAGGTATCGGAATGCTGTTCTCAGTTTGCCAGGCGCCCATATGCTGCAGCAGTTATCTGATTGTGTGTGCTTCCGGAGACATGCTCGGGGGTTTATACTCACCCCAAGATCTTTCTCCTTGAGTGAGGTTTGCAGTCTTTGGCCACCTAGCCTATACTCGTCTGTGGTCTTCTGTGCCCCCCCCCCATCTTCATGACTTTGCATTTGGCAGGATTAAATTTCGAGAAGCCATTTGCTGGACCAGGTGTCCAGTCTGTCCAGGTCTCTTTGAAGTCCTGCCCGGTCCTCATCAGATTTAATTCTCCCCATTAACTTCAAAATATCTGCAAACAGGGGCACTTCTGAGTCTAACCCTTCCGTCTTTTCGTTCACATATACAAAAATACACTGGTCCTAGGACCCACCTGTGGGACCCCGCTCGTCACAGGGCCCACTGTGATACATCATTACGTACCATGACTCGTTGTTGCCTCCCTGTCAGGTATTCTCTGATCCATTGCAGTGCCCTTCCTGTTATATGCGCCTATGCTCTAGCTTCTGCACTAATCTCTTGTGAGGAACTGTGTCAAAGGCCTTCTTGCAGTCCAAGAAGATGCAATCAACCCACCCCTCTCTCTCTTGTCTTACTTCTGTTATTTTATCATAAAACTCCAGAAGGTTTGTGACACAGGATTTGCCTTCCGTGAATCCGTGCTGGTTGGCATTTATACTCCTGTTCCGTTCCAGGTGCTCCACCACTCTCCTCCTGATAATCTTCTCCATATTTTGCATACTATACACGTCAATGTCACAGGTATAAAGTTTAGTGCCTCTTTCTGTCTCCTTTTTTAAAATGGGAACTACATTTGCCGTTTCCATACCTCGGGTAGTTGCCCAGTTTCCAGGGATGTGTTGAAGATTGTGGTAAGTGGCACGCACAACATATCTGCTCCCTCTCTAAGGACCCACGGGGAGATGTTGTCTGGTCCCATTGCCTTTGAGGTATCGATGTCCCTTAGCAGTTTCTTCACCTCCTCCTCATCTGTATGTATGTCGTCCAACACTTGTTGGTGTATTCCTTGCTGGTGTCCCCATCTGGTCTGTCCCCCCAGAGTCCTTCCTGTCTCTACTGTAAATACTTCCTTAAATCTCGTGTTGAGCTCCTCACATACCTCTTGATCGTTTCTTGTGAGTTCTCCACCTTCTTTCCTCAGCCTTATCACCTGGTCCTTGACTGTTGTCTTCCTCCTAATGTGGCTATACAGCAGTTTCGGGTCAGATTTGACTTTCGATGCTATGTCGTTTTCATACTGTCGCTGGGCCTCCCTCCTTATCTGTGCATACTCGTTTCTGGCTCTTCTACTAATCTCCTTGTTTTCCTGGGTCCTATGCCTGCGTGTGTGTGTGTGTGTGTGTGCTTACCTAGTTGTGGTTGCAGGGGTCAATTCATAGCTCCTGGCCCCGCTTCTTCACTGGCCGCTACTGGGTCACTCTCCCTGCACCGTGAGCTATATCATACCTCTGCTTAAAGCTATGAATGGATCCTGCCTCCACTACATCACTTCCCAAACAATCCACTTCCTGACTACTCTGTAACTGAAGAAATACGTCCTAACATCCCTGTGATTCATCTGTCTTCAACTTCCAACTGTGTCCCCTTGTTGCTGTGTTCCATCTCTGGAACATTCTGTCTCTGTCCACCTTGTCAATTCCTCTCAGTATTTTATATGTCATTATCACGTTCCCCCTATCTCTTCTGTCCTCCAGTGTCATCAAGTCGATTTCCCTTAAACTCTTCTCATAGGACATACCCCTTAGCTCTGGGACTAGTCTTGTTGCAAACCTTTGCACTTTCTCTAGTTTCTTTATGTGCTTGGCTAGATGTTGGTTCCAAGCTGGTGCCGCATACTCCAGTATGGGCCTAACGTACACAGTGTACAGGGTCTTGAACGATTCCCTGTTAAGATGGTGGAATGCTGTTCCTAGGTTTGCTAGGCACCCATATGCTGCAGCAGTTATTTGGTTGATGTGCATCTCACAAGATGGGCCTGGTATTATACTCACCCAAGATCTTTTTCCTTAGGTGAAGTTTGTAGTCTCTGGCCTCCTAGACTATACTCTGTCTGCAGTCATCTTTGCCGTTCCCCAATCTTCAAGACTTTGCATTTGGTGGGGTTGAACTCCAGGAGCCAATTGCTGGACCAGGCCTGCAGCCTATCCAGATTCCTTTGTAGTTCTGCCTGGTCCTCGTCCAATTGATTCTTCTCATCAATTTCACATCATCTGCAAACAAGGACACTTCGGATTCTAATCCTTCTAATTATGTCATTCACAAATACGTACCAGAAACAGCACCGGTCCCTAGGACGGCCAGTTGCTTGCAAACATAGACTGCAAGCAACTGGCCGTTTAATCTCATCTCCAAACCCCATGGACTTGCCCAATGCCACAATACCTTCCACAACAGCAGAGAGTTGGCAGGGTCAGGGTCAGCCTTAAACCCTTTAAAATCCCTCTGGATGACACATTGTGGCGTCTGAAACACTATCACTCGCTATCTGTTTATTGTTGATCCACACCACCAACAACTTTCAACCTCTTCGACTGTTTGTGATCTATTTTTGGATAACATGACAACACCTTTCACAACATCAGCTTCCTTAAGTTCTTTCTCTTTGGTAGGATAGACGTGATAGTTGATTTGTTTTTACTGTACATCCTGGCAAGCTCCCCCACACGAACGCCACTCTCGTATTTTTCTACTACGTATCTCCTTCTTCACTGCTATGGTGTTACTCACTTTCTTTACCACAGGGCCCATGGTAGCTTATTTCACAGTCACAATTAATGCCTGCTGGATGGCTGGCTGGCTAGCTGGACAGCTGGCTGGCTGCCTGGTTGGCTGGCTGGATAGCTGGCTGGCTGCCTGGCTGGCTGGATGGCTGCCTGGCTGGCTGGATGGCTGCCTGGCTGGCTGGATGGCTGCCTGGCTGGCTGGATGGCTGCCTGGCTGGCTGGATGGCTGCCTGGCTGGCTGGATGGCTGCCTGGCTGCAGGATGATAGCACAGGGTAATGTTCACTCAAGATAAACAATGTTAGACTGGCTGACAACACCTGCGCGGACAGGTTTGGTACGCCGGCTGAAACCTGGGGCAACAGCTGAAACACAGGACAAAATTTGGCCAAAAAAAAGCGGGTGTGAAACCCAAAGCGGCCGATTCCCAGGGCGGCCAAAACCCGGGGTTTCACTGTACATTATTTCTTATGGGAAATATTGCTTCGCCTTTCAACTGTTTCGAGTTTAGGCCTAGCTCCTGGAACGGATTATGGTCGAAACTCAGGGTTCTCTTGAACTTTGTATGTATTTTTTACATATATATGATAGCTTAAACATGTTATGACGCTTTTATGTGCATTTGAAAGTGAAAAAAGGCTGTGTTTCGCTTTATAGCAATTTTTGCTTTACAGCAGTAACCCAGAACCTAACCTTCTGTACAGGCAAGAACCCTCCTGTATATGTAAATACACCTTCCATCCGACTTACGACCTGCTCGACATACGTCCACTCGACTTACGACCGTGCATCTGGCAGCTGGGCTGGGCCGGCTGATGCACACCACTGTACAATATTTGACGATACTCGCAAGGGCAATGTGTCATGCAGGCAGCATCAGTTTGAGTAACCCTCCCCTATCAGCAGCATCATACTGTATTAACTGTACTAACTGGACAGTAAATTTCACCATGGCCCCTAAGATGAAGCCTGAATCTTGCACTGGAGATTGTGGCAAGAAAGGCTCTTACTCTCGAACTCTCTATTTGTTTTCACTGTTGCACATAAACCTGTCTGTATCTGTCTGCCTGTATATCTGTCTGTATCTCTGTGTGTCTGTTTATCTGTCTGTCTACTAGTGTGTCTGTCTTTCTGTCTACCTGTGTGTCTGTCTTTCTGTCTACCTGTGTGTCTTTCTGTCTACCTGTGTCTGTCTTTTTGTCTACCTGTGTGTCTTTGTCTACCTGTGTCTGTCTTTGTCTACCTGTGTCTGTCTGTGTCTACCTGTGTCTGTCTTTCTGTCTGTCTACCTGTGTGTCTGTCTTTCTGTCTGTCTACCTGTGTGTCTGTCTTTCTGTATACCTGTGTGTGTGTCTTTCTGTCTACCTGTGTGTCTGTCTTTGTCTGCTTGTCTGTCTCAGAGCCACTCATTAAGAGTGTACTTGGTCTTGAAGATGCCATATTAATAATGATAATAACAATAATATTCACTGAGGCGCATTAAATGTGTATAAAACGTTAATACAGGAGGGCCCCACTTATACGGCAGGTTAGGTTCCAGGCTACCGCCGTAAAGCGGAAATCGCCGTAAAGTGGAACACCCTTTTTTTCCACTTATAAATGCATACAAACACTAGATAACAAGTTTACACTAACATATATTAAGTTAGCAATAGAACCAGGCATCAAAAAACAATAAAAAAGTACAATACACACATAGTGCACTCATTACTTACCTTAAAATATTTATAGTCTTAATCTAGGGTGAGACAAGTAGTATTTATTGTAAGAAATCAAGTGTGGTACGTATGGTAATAGCCAGGCTACCTTACCAGGCCACCCCACCCACACATACTATTCTATGATATTTAAGCATCCCAGAGCGATAAAATGTATATACAGTTCACTCATTACTTACCTTAAACCTCTTCAAGGGGGGCTCCTTGGCGTGGTGAAGAGGCTCTTGGTCTGAGGAATTAGACCTATCGGTCTTCTTCCTCAGACCGAACCTAATTACCCCCCAATCTCCCCTCCCCTATCCCATCCTCCCCATCCTCCCCTTTTTCCTTTCCTCCTCCTCCTCCCCACTCCTCCCTTTTGCCCTTCCTCTTTTTGTCCTTTGGGATTTCTCCCACAGGCGCGCTAGTTCCTGGTGGAGAAAGGGCACCGGGGTCCATCCCATTCCGTTGAGGTTTCTTGGCGGTGGCGTAGTTTGCCGTGGAATCTGGATTGCCTAGGGATGTCCCGAAACCCCCCTCCGGTATCCCGGAGTAGCTTTGGGTGTCTTTGGGCGACGGTGTAGCTCTGGAAGCCACCTTTCGGATTCCGGGGGTGGTGGCTGAAGGAGGTATGCTTTGTGGCGGATATCCGGCCGCCCCCCTCTTTTGTCCACCGAGGTAGCTCGGCAGATGTGAGGTTGCTATCCCAGATTGCTGGTTTACTGGCATGAAGGGTAGGGTATGGCACGGGTTCCATGCTGCATCTGCGCTACTAGCGGTGTCGAGTCCTCTTGGGCGCGGAGGGAGATTTCTGGCCCTTTCATCCCTCCTAGGAACTATCCCTCCCGTCCCCCTTTTTTTTTCTTTTTTTTTTTTTTTATTTT
>NW_026465741.1:0-14085 GCF_026875155.1 Cherax quadricarinatus
GCAGTGTGTCAGTGGCGTGGCCCCGTGAGGTGCATCCGCAGTTTCTTGTGTTTTTTGCTTTCTTGGCTGGTGGCTGAACTGGTGAAGGCAAGTTTTTCCGACCGGTCAGTTGCTCTAGCAGTGGATGCAAGCGGTAGTGGACTCTCATTGGTGGGGTTTGCCGACGTCTCGTGGTCTCTAAATTGGTCCATCTCTGTGTCTAGTGGAGGTTGTGACAGCGGTGGAGCAGCGGTGATGCTGGTAATATTTGCAGTAGATTTTAGGATCTCAGTGGAAGGTGGTGATGCAGGGAATGTGAGGCCAGGCATATTATTTAGTTTGAAAAGTTCATTGATGGTGGTGTTGAAGGAACCAGGCTCAGCTGCATTCTGTACGTGAGCATACATAATGCAATAAAGAATCTTGGCGGAGTTGGCAGTAGGTGCTGGCAGGGAAGTGTTGAGAGCAGCTTGCGTGGTTTGTAGTATCTTGGTAGTGTCTGCTTGAAGCTTGGTGGTCATTCTTGCAGTTCAAGCATTTAGGGGTTGAAGCAGTAGTGCAATTCTTGAAGTCATGACCCTCACGGCCACAGGTGGAGCAGAACTTCTTGTCCTTGGTAGGACAATCATTTGTGGTGTGTAAGTATGAGTAACAATTATAGCACTGTGAGATATGTTGGAATTTCTCTGCTTCGATGAAGGCTGGGTTGATGTGGAAGTAGTGAATAGCCAGGCCCTCAGCGAGAGCTCTGGCTGCCATGTTGACGTCACTGAAGGTGATCTTCAGCATGGATGAAGCATTGGGGTGTTTTTAGTAATGAATCCACCTTGGCCCAAGGGTTCTTTGCTTCGATAGATGACTTGATTTCTTCAGTGGCCTGTACAGTGATAAGGTTGTCGAGTCGCTTGAGGAACAGAGTTCTCCTGGCCCGCAGTGCTGGGGTAGTCAAGACAAGAAATCCCTGGTCTCGTAGAGTGGTAGTAGCAGTAGTGGTAAGTAGTTTCTCAGCCTCTGTGTCGTCTGTACAGACGACAACAAAGGCCTCTTTGAGCGATAAAATCGCATTACATTTGACTTGCAGCCTGCCACTAACGACAGCTGCAAGTGCTAGTTTGGACGACTCATTGGTTGTGCCACTCGCTGGTTTGATCTTTACTCTGTTAGAGTAATGCATCGTGAGTAACAGTGCTCTGGTGTGTCTGATAAATACTGTCGGAAGGAGAGGTGCAGAGTAGTAGTACATGTAGTGAGAATGTAGCCACTGATAGGTCATGTCCCTCTCAGATCAAACAGTTCTCACTTGAAAAAGTTGTCCAAGGATGTTTTCTCTTCTGTACTACTCTGCACCTCTCCTTCCGACAGTATTTAAGTCTCAACACTGTCGCTTGATCTTCAGTTAGTTCCAGACTTTGGAACAGAACTTCTCCAGGCTGAGGGACTGAGAACCTCAAATCTACGACCTCAAGGGTCTTCACATCTCTACTGCTCCCGCCTACTTTCTGTACTCGACTGAAGAAGCCTACTGTGTAGGCGAAACGTTTCGGAATAAAGTTGCCTAAATGTTGCCTATGTGTCTTATCTACCAACCTGTCGGTATTGTATACCATTTGATAATCACCCTGAACGGTACCTAATTGTTGTTCCACATTTTGTCGGTATCAGCATACCATTTCTCAGTATTATCAAAGCTTATTCCTTTCGTAGCATTGAAAATAGGTTAGGCATATATTTTTTTAGTGGGTTTGGCTTTGAGAAGGACCTGCCCAGTAGGCCTGCTGCAGTGTTGCTCCTTTTTTACCTCTTAATCAGGGAGTTTCTTTTCTCCTTGCTCTCCTTGGAGGGTCGCAGAAATGAATCTTTATTAACAGTGGAGGGGGCTCCCAAGTGCTGGGCTATGTAATAACCTCTGTGTAATAACCTCTGAAGGATTGAGTCGTGGAGAGAGAGAGAGAGTAAGGGGGGGACACGCTTCAGTGATGCAGTCCTGGGTGTTAATAGTGGTTCTTGACGCCATCTTGGCTGGTCCAGGTTGCTGGCCGGGATGAGTCCCAGGTCACCGGTTACTCGAACTTGCAGACAAGGGCGGCTCCAGACTCTCTACCTAGAATAGGCGTAGGGATAGCAATCTAGTTGAAAGATGAGACCAGAGGATTTGTCTTGAAGCTGAGTTTTCATTGGGTAGCTTTAAGAAGAGATTGGACAAATATGAGTGGGAGGGGCTGGGTTTGATTGGCGTCATTGGGTACGGGAGTTATTTCTTGGGTAGCTTTAGGTAGAGGTCGTTTTGATAAGGACCTGCCTTGCATGGGCCAGTAGGCCTTCTGCAATGTTCCTCCATTCTTATGTTCTTATTTGGGGGCTAGGTGTAAGCATGCTCCTTGTAGCATTTCGTATTTTCCAACAAGCGCCTGGGTTTGTGGTCCTGTCCTGAGCTCAACACATGTCCCTGGTCCGGACTCATTTAATAGAGGTGACGTGTACTTAGTCAGTGGTGACGTGTACTTAGCGAGTGGTGACGTGTACTTAGTCAGTGGTGACGTGTACTTAGCCAGTGGTGACGTGTACTTAGTCAGTGGTGACGTGTACTTAGCTCTGTGAAGACGTGTTCGTGTGCTCTCTGTGAATCTGAACCAGGATGCCCTCTCTTGAGCAGCTTTACCAGCAGCTGAGAGAAGAACTCAGAGTTGCTAAACTGGAGATACGGCGATTAACGGAGGAGAACAAGAGGATTCGTAGTAATCCTCCTGTTGTGAGTCCCCAGGTTAAGAGGGGAGCTTGGTCAGTGGTCGGGCAACATGGAACCAAGCTGAAGATTAAGAAAACGGTTGGAGAGGCAGAAACAACGAGAAACCAGAAGACTGCCGTGGAAACTTCCAACTCATTCTCGGGTTTCAAACCCGACGAATGTGGGGTGTTCTACTGGGGAAAGCCACAACGAGCACCAAGGAAGCATTTGGGAGACGTGAGTGAGACATCCCTAGAAACCCCAACAAAGACCATCGAGAACGTCATGACGAATTCTACAAGTGGTGTAATGCTACCTGGCGAATGTGAGTCAACTACTCGGAGCATCACTACGGACGACGCCAAGGAAAAGGGAAAACATTGTTGTTGTTGGGGATAGCCAGATTAGGTACATGGATTTGGGCATTCTGTTTTAAGGATAGGGAAAGGGGGCAGAGATGTGTTTTCCTGGGGCTGGATGAAGGATATTGTTTGCCGTCTGGATGACATCATGAGAGGTAATGGGAGCAATCCTATTATCTGTCTCAGTGCTGGAGGCAACGATGTTTGGGAGACGTAGGAGTGAGGGCCTGATTAGCAGGTATAGGTCAGCAATAGAGATAATTAGGAAGAAGGGTGGGAAACCTGTCATATGTGGGATTTTGCCAAGGAGAGGAGTTGGAAATGAATGGTTGTCCAGAGCAAATTTGGGGTCTCAATTGCTGGCTGGACAAATATGTAAGGAAAATGCAGTAACATTCATTGGGCAACTGGGACCTCTTCTTGGCAGAAATGACATGTTTTGCCAGGGATGGTGTTCACTTGTCTAGGTGTGGGGTGGGAGCACTGGCCAACGCAGTGGAGGGAGCTGTTAGGTCTTTAAACTAGGAATAGTTAGTGGTATGGGTTTTGGCGGGAAAACTGTGAAGTCGCAGGGTAGTAACATGAGTAATAGGAGAACTAGATAGGCAAAATGAGGAGGATATTGGAAAGCCAGTGGCACTAATTGACAATGACAGTAATAGGTTTAGTGGAATAACAGAAAGGAGCAGGAAGGTAAAGGATAGGAGGGGCATTAAATATTTATTACACAAATAGTCGCAGTGCTAGGAATAAGATGGACGAGTTGAGACTAGTTGCTAGTGCAGGTAACATAGATGTATTTGCCATTACTGAGACGTGGTTTAATTCAAAAAGTCGGGACATGCTGCAGAATGTCACATTCAGGGTTTTAAATTGTTCCAAGTAGATAGAAGTATCGGGAAGGGGGGTGGGGGTGGCATTGTATGTCCGAGATCGCTTGAACTGTTGCATAAAAACGGGTATTAAGTCTGAAGTAACACATACAGAGTCTGTTTGGATAGAATTTTCAGAGGGGCATGAAAAATTAATTTAGGTGTGATATACCGTCCCCCCAAATTTAGATAGGGACCAGGGGAGACTACTATGGGAGGAAATTGTTAGGGCCACAAGGCACGATAATGTAGTAATTCTAGGAGACTTTAACTTTAGTCATATTGATTGGAATTTCTTGACTGGGAATTTAGAATCATACGATTTCTTAGAAGTAGTTCAGGATTGTTTTTTGAAGCAGTTTGTGACAGAACCTACAAGGGGTAATAACCTGCTTGACTTAGTTCTGGCAAACAATGAATCCCTTGTTAATAATTTAGAAGTCTCAGAGGAACTGGGTGCTAGCGACCACAAATCAATTACATGTAGAATTGAGTGGAAGTAATGATGTAGGGATAACTCAGTAACAGTCCCAGATTTTCGCTTAGCAGATTACGATGGGCTTAGAGAACACTTATCATCTGTTGACTGGGGTAACGAAGAGAGCTATCAATATGAACAGTTTTCTGAACACAATACATGCTGCTCAAAGAACGTTATCCCTTATAAGGAAATTAGATCAAATAGAAATGACCCAAAATGGATGAATAATAGGCTGAAATATCTACTAGGGCATAAGAAAGGAATTTATAGGCGTATCAAAAGAGGCGAAGGTCATCTTATGAATCAGTATATTGACATTAAGAGGGACATTAAAAAGGGGATAAGAAAAGCTAAAAGGACTATGAAATTAAAGTTGCTAGGGATTCTAAAACTAACCCAAAAAGTTTTTTCCAGGTCTATAGAACAAAAGTCAGAGATAAGATAGGTCCCCTTAAAAATAACTATGGGCATCTTACTGACAAAGAGAATGAAATGTGCTCGATTTTAAATAATTATTTTCTCTCGTTTTTACACAGGAAGACACTAATAATATTCCGGTAATTAATTTTTATAGTGGATCAGAAGAAGATAAATTATGTAACATCACAGTCACTAGTGAAATGGTTGTGAAGCAGATAGACAGACTGAAGCAAAATAAGTCACCGGGTCCTGATGAGGTTTTTTCAAGGGTTCTAAAGGAATGCAAAATGGAAGTCTGTGAACCATTAACTAATATTTTTAATTTTCTCTTCAAACAGGTGCAGTGTCTGATATGTGGAAGATGGCTAATGTAATTCCTATTTTTAAAACAGGGGACAAGTCGTTACCGTCAAATTACCGCCAATAAGCCTGACCTCAATTGTAGGCAAATTACTAGAGTCAATTATAGCTGAGATTATAAGAAGCCATCTCGATAAGCAAGCTTGATTAATGATACTCAGCATGGATTCACAAGAGGCCGGTCTTGTCTAACTAATTTATTAACTTTCTTCAGTAAAGCTTTTGAGGCTGTTGACCACGATAAAGAATTTGATATTATTTACTTAGATTTTGTAAGGCATTTGATAGAGTTCCGCACCAAAGACTGTTGAAGAAGTAGCAGCTCATGGCATTGGGGGAAGGGTGCTCTCGTGGATCGAATCATGGCTCACAGACAGGAAGCAAAGAGTGTCCATAAATGGGGTTAAATCCGAGTGGGGATCAGTAACAAGTGGCGTTCCACAGGGATCAGTCTTGGGCCCGTTGTTGTTTATAATATATATCAATGATCTTGATGAAGGAATTACTAGTGATATGAGCAAATTCGCCGATGACACGAAGATAGGTAGGATAATTGATTCAAACGTAGATGTTAGGGAACTTCAGGAGGATTTAGACAAACTCTACTCTTGGTCAGAAAAGTGGCAGATGCAGTTCAATGTAGATAAATGCAAGGTTCTGAAGCTCGGGAGTGTCCATAACCCTAGCACTTATAAGTTAAATAATGTAGAACTTAACCATACAGATTGCGAAAAGGACTTGGGGTTATGGTAAGCAGCAACCTTAAACCAAGACAGCAATGCCTAAGCGTACGTAATAAGTGCAAATAGATTACTGGGATTTATATCAAGAAGTGTAAGCAACAGAAGTCCAGAGGTCATACTGCAGCTTTATACATCATTAGTAAGGCCTCACCTAGATTATGCAGCTCAATTCTGGTCTCCATATTACAGAATGGACATAAATTCGTTAGAAAACATTCAGCGTAGGATGACTAAATTAATACATAGCATTAGAAATCTTCCTTATGAAGAAAGATTGAAGACTCTTAAGTTACATTCACTTGTTAGACGAAGAATGAGGGGAGACCTGATCGAAGTGTATAAGTGGAAGATAGGTATTAATAAAGGGGATATTAACAAGGTCTTGAGGATATCTCTCCAAGAGAGAACCCGCAGTAATGGATTTAAATTAGATAAGTTTAGATTTAGAAAGGACATAGGAAAGTATTGGTTTGGAAATAGGGTAGTTGATGAGTGGAACAGTCTACCTAGTTGGGTTATTGAGGCTAGGACTTTGGGTAGTTTCAAATTTAGGTTGGATAAGTACATGAGTGGGAGAGGTTGGATTTGAGTGGGACTTGCACATCAGAGCTTATTTCTTGGGTAGCATTGAAAATTGGGTTGGTCAAATGTTTGTTAGTGGGATGAATTGTAAAGGACCTGCCTAGTATGGGCCAACAGGCCTGCTGCAGTGTTCCTCCTTTCTTATGTTCTTATGTTCTTATGAACTAACACCTTTCACTTCTTGCTCATAGTATCCTCTAGTACACGCAGTGTTCCACAAAATCAAGAGTGGTTTATCTGTCTGGTATAAAGACGAAGTACTGTCGGTGCCTGAGTCGTGTTCTGGCCCAAAGACTACTTTATCAAGTTCTTTGAGATTACACCTGACACGGGTCTTTATCACATGATAACCATTTCCCATTTTCTCATCAAGGTTTTTTTCATATCCCATTTCTCTTATATCAAGGTACTTCTCTCATATTCTCTCACCATTTCTCAGTCGCTCTACAACTCTTACTGGTTTAGCGCTTGTCCATGAGGATAGCAATGCTGGTGGAGTGTTTGACCAGGCTGTGCGGAAGAACAGTTAGGTATCCCCTTGACACCTCGTTTTCTGTAATAAAGTTGGTAGAATTACCGACAATATGTAAAGTAAAAGGACACAAGTGCAACTAATGTGACATTTATTGTGGCAACGTTTCGCTCTCCAGGAGCTTTATCAAGCTCCTGGAGAGCGAAACGTTGCCACAATAAATGTCACATTAGTTGCACTTGTGTCCTTTTACTTTACACCTCGTTTTCTGCAGCTTCCATTTCTGACTGTTGATAGTGTTAAGAATTTGATTCATTGTACCATTATTCTTTCTATCGTATCGTCTACTCTCTTGTATCGTTATCTTTGTTTCGTATCATCATCAATTTTATTGCATCTATTGATTTATATTATCAGTTTTATGCTAATTCGTATTTTTTTTTCTACCGCCATCTGTTTTTCTTAAGAACATAAGAACATAAGAATGTAGGAACACTGCAGAAGGCCTACTGGCCCATACGAGGCAGGTCCTTATCAAAACGACATTTACCTAAAGCTATTCAAGAAACAACTCCCGCACCCCCCAACACCAATCAAACCCAGCCCCTCCCACTCATATATTTGTCCAGTCTCTTCTTAAAGCTACCCAAGGTCCTAGCCTCTATCACCCCACTGGGAAGACTGTTCCACGCATCTACAACTCTGTTAGAAAACCAGTACTTACCTATGTCCTTTCTAAATCTAAATTTATCCAACTTAAATCCATTATTCCTGGTTTTTACCTGGTTCGACACCCTCAGTACTTTATTAATGTCTCCCTTGTTTATGCCCGTCATCCACTTATACACTTCAATGATATCTCCCCTCATTCTACGCCTCTCCAGAGAGTGGAGATTTAAAGCTTTAAGTCTATCTTCATACGGGAGGTTCCTTACACAGTAAATCATGTTAGTCATTCTTCTCTGTATGTTCTCTAATGAGTCTATGTCCATCCTGTAGTAAGGGGACCAAAACTGAGCAGCATAATCTAAATGAGGCCTCACTAGTGATTTATAGAGCTGTAAAATAACTTTTGGACTTCTGTTACTTATACTTCTTGAGATAAATCCAAGTAATCTGTTGGCCTTGTTGCGCACACTGAGGCACTGCTGTCTTGGCTTTAGATTTCTGCTTACCATGACTCCCAAGTCTTTTTCACATTCTGTATGACCAAGCTCTACTTCACCTAGATTATAGCTTCGAGGGTTATTTTCATTACCAAGGGCAAGTACCTTACACTTATCCACATTAAACTTCATCTGCATTTCTCAGACCAAGACATTAATTTGTTCAATCGTCCTGCAGTTCATTGATATCCTCCTCAGAGTGAATTATACGGCCTATCTTTGTATCATCAGCAAACTTACTCATGTCACTAGTAATCCCTTCATCAAGGTCATTAATGTAAATTATGAACAAGAGAGGGCCTAAAACTGATCCTTGTGGAACGCCACTAGTGACTAATCCCATTCAGATTTCACTCCATTAATGGTAACTCTCTGCTTTCTATTGGTAAGCATGCCTCAATCCATGCTAGAACTTTACCTCCTATACCATGAGCTGCCACTTTTCTTAAGAGTCTCTTGTGAGGTACTCTGTCGAAGGCTTTACTAAAATCCAAATAAACAATATCATATTCCTTATCACTGTCAACTGCCTCAAATGTTCTATTGAAGAACGTCAGTAAGTTTGTCAGGCAGGAACGACCTCTCGTGAATCCATGCTGAGATTCATTTATCAAGTTATGCTCTTCAAGGTGACTTTGATAATGTCAGCTATAATTGATTCTAATAACTTGCCCCCTATAGATGTCAGGCTTTGGACGGTAATTTGAAGGAGTGGACTTATCCCTGATTTGAATATAGGAACCACATTAGCCATCTTCCACTTCTCTGGCACAACACTGGTAAGGATGGACGCATTGAATACACTCGTTAATGGCTGACTAAGCTCCATCTTGCATTCCTTAAGTACCCTTGAAAACAACTCATCGGGTCCCGGGGACTTATTTTGTTTCAGTTTGTCTATCTGTTTAATAACCATGTCCTCGTGACAGTAATATTAGTTAACTTAAATTCATCAGGAACTAAATAATTGTTAATTACTGGAATCTCATTTACATCTTCCTGTGTAAAAACTGACAAAAAATAGTCATTAAATAAGGAACACATTTCCAGTTCATTATCCGTTTAGTGTCCATTCCCAGATTTCAGAGGTCCTACTTTTTCCTTCACTTTCGTCCTATACACTTGAAAGAACCCCTTTGGATTTAGTCTTTGATTCATTAGCGACTCTAATTTTCATAGTCACGTTTAGCCTTTCTAATCGCCTTTTTTACTTCTCTTTTAAGCTGAACATATTGGTCAGTAAGGTTAACCTCTCCTCTTCTGATGCGCCTATAAATTCCCCTTTTCTCCCCTAATAGATGTTTTAACCTCCCGTTAACCCATTTGGGATCGTTATTATTAGACCTAATTTCTCTCTGGGGAATGTATATACTCTGGGCACTGTGTACATTATTAAGAAAACAATCATAAAAGCAGATCCCTTCATATTCATAAGTATGATTATCGTCAATAAAATCATTAGCTAGATAACCCCAATCAAGATTAGACAGATGTTCCCTAAGTCCATTATAATCGGCAGAACGAAAATCGGGGATTTTTACTGTATTATCATTATTCTTGCATTCCCAATTAATGCTAAAGGTGATGGATTTGTGATCACTTGCGCCAAGCTCTTCAGTGATCTCAGATTATTCACTAGTGTTTCCTTATTTGACAAGACTAGGTCTAGCAAATTATTACCCTGGTAGGTTCAGTTACACTCTGTTTCAGAAAACAGTCCTGAACTGTTTTCCATGAAGTCACTGGACTCTAGTTTTCCTGGGCAAAGAATTCCAGTCAATTTGGCTAAAGTTAAAATCCCCTACTATGGGCTACGTTACTGTGTCCAGAAAACCCTAACAATTTCGTCCCAAAGAAGTCCCCCTCTTCGTGATCCAAGCTGGAGGTTTGGGTTTATTACCCCTGAATTAGTTTTTCTTGACCCCCCACGAATTCCCCAAAACGACTGTTACTGCTCATCTTTTTTTTTCCCTTTTTTTAGCAAAAATTAAATATTTTTCAAAAACTCAATGCAACTCCTCCCCCTTTTCCTTAATTACCCACTTTGAAAATTTAAAATCCCGGAATTTTTACCTCACATTTTTCCCGGGACTCTTTACAACCTTTTTTAGTTACCCAATGTTTCAAATTTCCCACCTGAAAAAAGTAGTTCTTTTTATTTTTGATTTTTTTACATAAAAACCCTAGTTTTTTTTTAATTTTTTTTTTTTTTTTTTAAAAATTTTTCAAAATTTTTTATTGTTTATATTTATTTAAGATTTTTTAAAAATTTTATTTTTTTTTAAAAATTTTTTAAATTCCCTTTTTTAAATTAAAACCCCTAATTAAAAAAAAAATTATAAGTAAAACCCCCACCCCTGGCTCAGTCTTTTGGGCCTGGGTTTGTCCCAGTTGTCAATAAATGGTACTGCATTACCTTCAGGTTTATCCCCCAACATTAATAAAAAGTCTGGAAAACCCATTATTCCCCACACCTCTTTTTGGAAAAAATGCCCATAACGGGCCCCCCCCCCTTCTTCCTAATCATGTCTATAGCGTCCGAATTTTTTAAATAAAATCCCACTTCTAGCTTGCCTACTTCTTTCCCTCCAGAGAGGCAAATAATAGGATTGATCCCATTCCCGTTCTGATGTTGTCAAGCGGCTAACTGTCTCCATCCCGCCCAGGAAACTCCCCTTTGTCCCTTCTTCCTAAAGCAGAATCCCCTATCCATTATCAAACCCTGGCTACCCCCAACAACAACAATATTTCCTTCCTTGTCTTCCGTGGACCTAGTGGGACTACATTCGTGGGGGAGCACCGAAAATGCGTTGGGGGTTTTCCACGGGAGTTTCCCACAGCATCTCTTTTTCTTCTCTTTTTGGTTTTCCCATTCGTTTCTTGACGTAACTTGCGTCCCCTGGTCCCCCAGACCACGACCCCCTTTTGACCTGAGGACTGAAACAGGAGGACACACAATCCTCTTGTTTTCCTCGGTCAATCGCCGTATCTCCATCTTCGCTGCTTCAATTCTTCTTAATTTCTGGTAAAATTGCCGATGGAGGGGTCTTTGGGTTTATCCCGGGGGCAAACAAGACACTCTTCACAGAGTTTTAAATACAGGTCCGCACTCCCTTTCTCACTTTTTTCCCATCAATTTTTTTTTTGTGCGCATTGGGGTAGCAAAATTATTGTTTACGTTATTGGTTTATTGTCTTTGTGAACTTTTTTTTTTACCTATTTTTACACTTTTTATAACTGTTTTGCGCACCTGTGTTTGCCTCACCTGTGTGGCGACGTTATGCGGTGAGATACACCTGTGTGGCGACGTTATGCGGTGAGATACACCTGTGTGGCGACGTTATGCGGTGAGATACACCTGTGGCGACGTTATGCGGTGAGATACACCTGTGTGGCGACGTTATGTAGTGAGATACACCTGTGTGGCGGCGTTATGCGGTGAGATACACCTGTGTGGCGACGTTATGTAGTGAGATACACCTGTGTGGCGGCGTTATGCGGTGAGATACACCTGTGTGGCGACGTTATGCGGTGAGATACACCTGTGTGGCGGCGTTATGTAGTGAGATACACCTGTGTGGCGACGTTATGCGGTGAGATACACCTGTGTGGCGACGTTATGCGGTGAGATACACCTGTGTGGCGACGTTATGTAGTGAGATACACCTGTGTGGCGGCGTTATGCGGTGAGATACACCTGTGTGGCGGCGTTATGTAGTGAGATACACCTGTGTGGCGGCGTTATGCGGTGAGATACACCTGTGTGGCGACGTTATGCGGTGAGATACACCTGTGTGGCGACGTTATGCGGTGAGATTCACCTGTGGCGACGTTATGAGGTGAGATACACCTGTGTGGCGGCGTTATGCGGTGAGATACACCTGTGTGGCGACGTTATGCGGTGAGATACACTTGTGTGGCGACGTTATGCGGTGAGATACACTTGTGTGGCGACGTTATGCGGTGAGATACACCTGTGGCGACGTTATGAGGTGAGATACACCTGTGTGGCGGCGTTATGCGGTGAGATACACCTGTGTGGCGACGTTATGCGGTGAGATACACTTGTGTGGCGACGTTATGTAGTGAGATACACCTGTCTGACGACGTTATGCAGTGAGGTACACCTGTGTTTTGTATCACTGGTCTACACCTGTGTTTTGTATTACTAGTCTCTACGCATCATCCACGCCCCACACGCCTCACACTCCCCACGTCATACACTTCCCACACTCACTCACCAGGCTTGGAAAGTCATATGTACACACCTCTCCAGGAATCTAATTATCCCTTGGAAACTGGCAAGAGGGAGGGAGTGGAGGTAGGTAGGCAGAGAGTGAAGGGAGGGAGGGAAGGTGAGTGTGCTTGAAAGAGATCTTCCATAAACAAACCACGAAACGGGTGGAGTTTGAACCCCAGCCGTTCCCTGGTTTGTTTACAATCGTATCATTACGATTTGGTGAGATTCCTTCCATCATGCTCACTACTACCTCTGTTTCTATTATATTTTCTGAGTTTCTACAGTGTGTGTGTGTGTGTGTGTGTGTGTGTGTGTGTGTGTGTGTGTGTGTGTGTGTAATTGATGAGTCAACATCAGGGCTCACATCTCGCCCTCACACATGGGCGAGATGTGTTTCTCAACGGTGATACGTGGATAAGTTGTGTCCATGTGTCTTTTTATGTACTGGTGTTGGCAAGGTGCTGAGCTCTATCTCTGGAGCTCTGTAAACTCTTCATAAACAATGAGCTCTACCTCTTGGGCTTTACAAATACTGTTCTCAAACACTGAGCTCCACCTTCATGAAAATTCCTGACAAAAGTCAGCACCGAGGTAGTGTATCATAAGTTTCTCACTCAAATTATTAAGTATTCAGCATATTTGCATCAGCTTGGGTGTTCTCGTGAAAGTAGAGGTTTGTGAGGGGGAGAAGGGTAAACGTAGTCCATTCCAGTACGTTAACAGGCAAGAGTACATTACGAATTTTGTACGTCGTCCCATGCAGATGTGTGTGTAATATACACTATATATATATAATGTGCCGAATAGGTAAAACTTGCGATTTTGGTTTAAATAGCAACGTTCTTCTTGCCTAATAAGACAAGCGAAAATTTGTGTATGCAATAATTTCGCAAAAATCATTCTGAATCTAACGAAAAAATATATTTCATTGTGTTTATTATTAAATTATTACACACTTATCTAAAATATATTTAACTTGATTAGGCTAAATTAAATTGGGCTTGTTATAATAAGGTTAGGTAAGTTTTCCAAGGTTCTTTTGGTACAAAATTATTAATTTTTACATAAACATAAATGCAAAATATATATCTTTAAACATATAAGAAAAAATTTTAGAAGGGACCTTATTTTAAACGAGTTCTTGCTAAATGACCAGTTTTACATATTCGGCACGACACATATATATATATATATATATATATATTATATATATATATATATATATATCATATATATATATATATATATATTATATATATATATATATATATATATATATATTATATATATATATATATATATATATATATATATATATATAAAATTTATATATATATATATTAATACACACAGGTCTATGTAAGCTGGGCTGTGTGTAAATATTCACTCGTGCAGATCATGTTAAAAAGCAGAGAAAATGTACAGCTGGTAAATAAAGTAATGTTGATTAATTAGTGAGTGGGGGAGGTAACCACTGTTTTCCCTTTTTATACGAAAACATGTGTGATAAATTGGTGGTTGTGGGGGTAGGTGCGCGGGTTGGTGTAGATGGGAGGGAGAGATAGACGCCGGGAGGCAACCTATGCTATGCTATGCTATGATTCTAGGTAAGACCCCAAGAAGGGGTGAGATGGGAAGTGTGGATAGAGGAAGAATAGGGTTTGGGTTTGAGGAAGGGTTTTT
>NW_026465742.1:0-14538 GCF_026875155.1 Cherax quadricarinatus
TTGTAAATTTGGTTTTTTGGGTTAAACAGCTATCGTTTCTTTAGATCTAAGGGAAAAGTTGGAAGGAAACCGCCGATTTGGTCGGTAAAAACCTAGAGATGTCTATGGAAACGTACAAGACCTATTTTGACCATAAAAGCTCCAAGCTTTACTTTAACGTTGGTGATGAAGTTTTAGTTCTCCTACCTGACAAATCCAACAAATTGCTAATTACCGGGCGCGGACCGTATAAAGTAGTGAAGGTCTGCAATAAGGTAGATTATATCTTGGATGTCAAGGGTAGAGAAAGAATGTATCACGTCAATATTTTGAAACGGTACCATCGAAGAGAAGTTAATCTTTGCGTAAATTCCTTTGACGAAGATACTTCTTCTTTCGGCTTGGGTACAAGTGGTGATTCGTACGAATGTAGAGTTTGTAATTATAGATGACGAGTCTTTTACAAAAATCGAAGGAATTACTGGATATCTTAACGCATGATCCCTCACCAAAGAAGTCAAATGTCAACATTAACAACGACTTGTCGAATAAACAAAAGTCTCAAGTAAGTGCCTTAGTAAACACATTTTCTGACGTATTCACAGAGGTCCCAGGACTTACCACCACTATTGTACACAAGATTGAATTGTCGGATCATGAACCAGTAAGGCGAAAATCTACCCTGTTCCCGTTCACTTACGGAAAACTTTTGATAATGAGGTTGAAAAAACTATTTAACTTAAACATCATAGAACCTTCGAAATCAGCTTTCTGTTCACCAGTTGTTATGGTTAAGAAACCCGATAATTCTTACAGACTTGCACAAGATTTTCGTTATTTAAATACTATAACTAAATGGGATGCAGAACCCATGCCAGTAATTGATCATGACTTGTATAAATTCCATGACTGCAAATTCTTCTCGGAATTAGACATCTCACAAGCGTACCATCAAGTGCCATTACACCCAGACTCTAAACCATACACTGCTTTCCCTACTCATAGAGGACTAATGCAATACCGCATAATGCCTTTCGGCTTGGTTACCGCATGTGCCACGTATATTAGGCTTATGAGAATAGTTCTCTCTGATCTAAAGAATGTTTCAGTGTATTTTGATAATATTTATATAAAGACAAATGTCTGGGAAGACCATCTAAATACACTATCGCTTGTTTTGAAAAGACTAAGAACTCATGGCCTTACAGTTAAACCACAAAAGTGCTTTCTTGGCTATCATAAGGTACAATACCTCGGGTTCATTATCTCTGATAACAACTTTTCACCACTTCCTAATAAGACCAAAGCTGTTTTAGAAAGTACGTTCCCTGCTACCAAAAAGTTATTAAGAAGTTTCCTTGGATCTGTAAACTTCTATAGAAATTTCGTACCAAATCTAAGTAGCTTAACTTCAGTTCTTACAGACTATTTGAAAAAGGGTGTCAAGGAACCTCTTAGTTTGTTCTGAGGAAGCCATCCAAAGCTTCGAAGAAATTAAGAGGATATTTTCAAACCCCCCCGTCCTAAAATTAAACCCGATATTAATAAAATATTTTGTCTCCGAACAGATGCCTCCCATTCTGGACTCGGGCTGTACTGCTTCAATATTATGAGGAGACACCTTTCCCAGTATCTTTCGCCAGTAAGAAACTTCTGCCCAGAGAAGAAAGATATTCCACTGTGGAGAAAGAATGTTATGCTTTAGTATGGGGTATAAGTAGATTTAAATACTACCTATACGGTAAACCCTTTGTGCTTGAAACAGATCACAAGCCACTGATGTACTTGGAAAACTTTAAAGGGTCAAATAGCAGACTCTTGAGATGGGCTCTGGCTATTCAGCCCTATAAGTTTAAAGTCTTTTATATTTCTGGCTCTGAAAACCACTTTTCAGATTGGCTGAGCCGAGGTTGTATTTAGTTCTTTTCCCTCTGTTCGTTGACTTATTGACTCCGCCCATAAGTTTTGGAAGGGGGTATTGTGGGGAAAAGTAGGTGTAAGTGGGGTTAAGGTTGTTCGGGCAACCAGGAACCATTAGAGAGTTACGTCGCGCGCACCCCCCCCCCCTCTGGCGGGCTGGGGCGAAACTAGTTCCTGGTGTCCGATTTGTTAAAGTTTCTACTCCTGGTAATATTGCCCTTTACCTGGTGTGGGTTGAAGTTTGGAGAGTCCTTCACCTCCACTCTTCTCCTAATCAGGTAAGGTGATCACCAGGAGTATTACTTTTTGTTCTTTTCTTTTGTTCGCTGGTTACCAGTAATGTTTTTGGCATTTATCATTCTTTTCAATTCTTAAATGTTATATTATCATGACTATGGGTAACCAGTTTATTTTTTCTTATTACCAGCTCTGTTCCTGGCGTGGTCTTCCAGGATAGACGCCAGATAAAGGAGCAAGACATATGTTAATAATACTTATTAACATTATTCTACTACTACCGGCCCTTACCTATTCTACTTGTGGTACTCCATCCAGGTGGTAGGAGATTCCAGAACATCGGATTATTACCATCTGCCCAGAATAACCTACATAAATAACATCAGAGGAACTATCTAGGGCCGTACCTACTCCTGCCCAACTACAAGAACTGAAGGCCATTTTTCTTTATTATATTTAAATTTTAAGTAAAATTCTCAAATCATTATTCTCATTTTTCTTTATTTATTTATTTTTCCATTAGTTTCTTTTGTTCAGTTGGAAGGCGTTCCACTGACAGTAGCCACGGTGATGTTACTTCCACTCCAACCTCCGTGACAGTACCCATGGTGGTGTTATTCCCACTCCAGTTTCCTTGACAGTAGCCACTGTGATGTTATTCCCATTCCAGTCTCCCTGACAGTAGCCACTGTGATGTTATTCCCATTCCAGCCTCCCTGACAGTAGCCACGGTGGTGTTACTGAGTTGTACTCTTCTGTGTTACTGTACTGTACTCTTCTGTGTTTCTTTGCTTACTCTTCTGTTATTGTACTCTTCTGTGTTACTGTGCTGTACTGATCTTCTGTGTTACTGTACTGATCTTCTGTGTTACTACTGTACTGATCTTCTGTGGTACTGTACTGTACTGATGTTTTGTGTTACTTTACTGATCTTTTGTGTTACTGTACTGATCTTCTGTGCTTCTGTACTGATCTTCTGTGGTACTGTACTGTACTGATTTTTTGTGTTACTTTACTGATCTTTTGTGTTACTGTACTGATGTGTGTTACTGTGCTGTACTGTTCTTGTATTTAAATGTACTGATCTTGTGTTACTTTAGGGTGACAAGTGTTGAAGACTGAGCACATCTTTTTCTAAACTCTCAGTCAGTTAGTATATATTTTGTTTAGAATTACCGAAAAATATATAAAGTAAAAGGACACAAATGCAACTAATGTGACATTTATTGTGGAAATTTTTTATTGTGACATTTTTATGTGACTTTTTTATTGTTTCGCTCTCCAGGAACTTTTTCAAGCCTTTACAAACAGTACATGGACACAGATGGTATATACAGGCCCTTAGAGTAGGTGTGATTGCAGGTGGTAGTAGTAGTAGTAATATAATATTGCAGGTGGTAGTAGTAGTAGTAATATAATATTGTAGGTGGTAGTAGTAGTAGTAATATAATATTGCAGGTGGTAGTAGTAATATAATATTGCAGGTGGTAGTAGTAGTAGTAATATAATATTGCAGGTGGTAGTAGTAGTAGTAATATAATATTGCAGGTGGTAGTAGTGGTAATATAATTTTGGGCAGGGTAGTAGTAGTAGTAATATATATTGTAGGTGTAGTAGTAATATATATTGCAGGTGGTAGTAGTAGTAATATAATATTGTAGGTTGGTAGTAGTAGTAGTAGTAATATATATTGCAGGTGGTGGTAGTAGTAGTATTTTGCAGTGGTAGGAGTGGACTGTGTGAGTGACTGTGGAGTGACTGTGGTAGTGACTGTGGGTAGTAGTAGTAGTAATATATTATTTTAGGTGGTAGTTGTAGTAATATATAATATTGTAGGTGGTAGTAGTAGTAGTAATATAATATTGCAGGTGGTAGTAGTAGTAGTAATATAATATTGCAGGTGGTAGTAGTAGTAATAATATAATATTGCAGGTGGTAGTAGTAGTAATATAATATTGTAGGTGGTAGTAGTAGTAGTAATATAATATTGCAGGTGGTAGTAGTAGTAGTAATATAATATTGCAGGTGGTAGTAGTAGTAGTAATATAATATTGCAGGTGGTAGTAGTAGTAATATAATATTGCAGGTGGTAGTAGTAATATAATATTGCAGGTGGTAGTAGTAGTAGTAATATAATATTGCAGGTGCTAGTAGTAGTAGTATATAAATTTGCGGTGGTACTAGTAGTAAGTAATATAATATTGCAGGGGGTTAGTAGTAGTAGTAATATAATATTGCAGGTGGTAGTAGTAGTAGTAATATAATATTGCAGGTGGTAGTAGTAGTAATATAATATTGCAGGTGGTAGTAGTAGTAGTAATATAATATTGCAGGTGGTAGTAGTAGTAATATAATGCAGGTGGTAGTAGTAGTAGTAATATAATATGGTAGAACAATTAACTTGCAATTAGCTTTTATATCCATTTACTCATGTGCAAATTTTAATTGTTCTCCACTAGTATTGAAACCTCACTCTAAGCCTATATATATCCTCTGTGTCTATGTACTGTTTGTAACGGCTTGACAAAGCTCCTGGAGAGCGAAACGTTGCCACAATAAAATGTCACATTAGTTGAAATTGTGTCCTTTTACTTTACTCAGTCAGTTAACCTGAGCAACTTTTAAGTGGATCTGTCTTGTCCATAACCCTTCTCTTATTTACATGAAAGAATCCTTAGTTATTCCTCGAGTTCATTGGACTTTAACTTCATAATGTCTTTTGACTTTTCTTATTCCGTTTTTTTAAATTTCTCTTTTTAATTGAATATACTGATTTCTTAAGTGCCCTCTCCCTTTATTTATTCTCCGGTATATGTCTCTCTTTTGACCAACCAGATATGTTAATCTGTTGTTTTTCCATATACGTAATTGTTTTTATCTAATTTCCCTATCTGGAACCTTCGGGACCTTTGAGTGGGTCTCTGGTCCTTTTTCTATTTCAACCTTTTTTGAATTTCAACGGATTTCAATTTCAACGCTCGTGTACGGTAACCAGGACAAAATTTTGTGAATTATTGCCATGTGCAAGTTCCACTGTGTTCCACTACAAACATCCACAACATCCACAGTGTTCCACTACAAACATCCACAACATCCACAGTGTTCCACTACAAACATCCACAACATCCACAGTGTTCCACTACAAACATCCACAACATCCCCAGTGTTCCACTACAAACATCCACAACATCCACAGTGTTCCACTACAAACATCCCCAGCATCCACAGTGTTCCACTACAAACATTCACAACATCCCAGTGTTCCACTACAAACATCCACAACATCCACAGTGTTCCACTACAAACATCCACAACATCCACAGTGTTCCACTACAAACATCCACAACATCCACGTGTTCCACTGCAAACATCCACAACATCCACAGTGTTCCATACAAACATCCACAACACCACAGTGTTCTGCAAACACCACAACATCCCAGTGTTACTCTAGAAACATCCATAAATCCACATTATTACGCTAGAAACATTTACAACATTACGTTGTTCTGCTAAAAACCCCCCAACATCCAGAGTGTTACGCTAGAAACATCCAAAACACCCACAGTGTTACGCTAGAACATCCACAACATTCAAAATGTTCTGCTAGAAACACCCAAACATTCACAGTTTACACTAGAAACATCCACAACACCCACAGTGTTGCGCTAGGAACATCCACAACATCCACAGTGTTACCTAGGAACAAACCACAACATTCATAGTTTAAGTAAAAACATCCACAGCACTCACAGCGTTACGTTTGAAACATCCATAATATTCACAGTGTTTCACTAGAAACATCCACAACATCCAGAGGTTACGCTAGAAACATCCACAACCTTCACAGTGTTTTCCGCTGGAAGTATCCACATCATTCACAGTTGCTACGCTAGAAACTCCACAGCACTCACAGTGTTACGCTAGAAACATCCACAACCTTCCCTAGTATTACGCTAGAAACATCCACAACATCCACATGTTACGCTAGAAACATCCACAACCTCCCCAGTATTTCGCTAGAAACATCCACAACATTCACAGTGTTACGCTAGGGAAAAATCCACAACCTCCACAGTATTACGCTGTAAACATCCACAACATTCACAGTGTTGCGCTAGAAACTTCCACAAACATTTACAGTGTTACCTAGAAACATCCACAACATCCAGTGTTACGCTAGGAACATCCACAACATTCACAGTGTTAAGTTTGAAACAATCCAACACCCACAGCGTTAAGTTTGAAACATCCATAACATTCACAGTGTTACACTAGAAACATCCACAACATTCACAGTGTTCCGCTGGAAGTATCCACAACATTCACAGTGCTACGCTAGAAACGTCCACAGCCTCCACAGTATTAGCTAGAAAAAATCCACAACATTCACAGTGTTACGCTAGAAACATCCACAACATTCACAGTGTTCCGCTGGAAGTATCCACAACATTCACAGTGCTACGCTAGAACAAAAGTTGTCAGCACTTCACAGTGTTACGTTAGAAACACCTACAAAATCCACAGTGTACGCTAGAACAACCACAACTTCACAGTGTTACGCTAGAAACACTGTAATGTTGTGGATGTTTTTTCCCAGGAGTCCGCCTCAGATATTCCCCCCCTTCCCTTCCCCACTTCCCCAAGGTGCTCTCGCCTTTCCCAGGTCCATGTGTCCAGGAGTCCATCCGTGTCCCCTCAGATGTTTCCTAACTTCCCCACTTTCCCAGGGTCTGCCTTAGCAACCAGTATCTCCTTCTTTCCCAGGAGTCCGCCTCAGATATTCCCCCCCCCTTCCCTTCCCACTTCCCCAAGGTGCTCTCGCCTTTCCCAGGTCCATGTGTCCGGGAGTCCATCCGTGTCCCCTCAGATGTTCTCCCTTCCCCACTTTCCCAGGGTCTGCCTTAGCAACCAGTATCTCCTTCTTTCCCAGGAGTCCGCCTCGGGTATTCCCCCCCCTTCCCCACTTCCCCAAGGTGCTCTCGCCTTTCCCAGGGTTTTGTCCGGAGTCCTCCGTGCCATCCCGATGTTCTCCCTTCCCACTTTCCCAGGGTCTGCCTTTTGCAAAACCCGTATCTCCTTCTTTCCCAGGAGTCCGCCTCGGATATTCCCCCCCCTTCCCCACTTCCCCAAGGTGCTCTTGCCTTTCCCAGGTCCATGTGTCCGGGAGTCCATCCGTGTCCCCTCAGATGTTCTCCCTTCCCCACTTTCCCAGAGTCTGCCTTAGCAACCAGTATCTCCTTCTTTCCCAGGAGTCCGCCCCAGATATTCCCCCACCCTTCCCCACTTCCCCAAGGTGCTCTCGCCTTTCCCAGGTCCATGTGTCCAGGAGTCCATCCGTGTCCCTTCCCCACTTTCCCAGGGTCTGCCTTAGCAACCAGTATTTCCTTCTTTCCCAGGAGTCCGCCTCGGATATTCCCCCCCTTCCCCATTTCCCCAAGGTGCTCTCGTCTTTCACAGGTCCCAGGTCGGGAGTCCATCCGTGTCCCCTCAGATTTGTTTTCCCTTTCCCCACTTCCCCAGGGTCTGCCTCGACGGCCGGTGAGTATCCTTTTTCGTCTTTCCCAGGTCCGCGTGTCCAGGAGTCCGCCTGTGTCCCCTCAGGCATCCTCCCTTCCCCACTTCCCCAGGGTCTGCCTCGACGGCCGGTGAGTATCCTTTTTCGTCTCTCCCAGGTCCGCGTGTCCAGGAGTCCGCCTGTGTCCCCTCAGGCATCCTCCCTTCCCCACTTCCCCAGGGGGCTGCCTCGACGGCCGGGGAGAATCCTTTTTTGTCTCTCCAGTCCGCTGTCCGGAGTCCGCCCGTGTCCCCTCAGCATCCCCCTTCCCCATTTCCCAGGATTGCCTCGACGGCCGGTGGTGTCTTTTTTCGTCTCTCCCAGGGTCCCCGTGTCCAGGAGTTCCCCCTGTGGTTCCCACAGGCATCCTCCTTCCCCCCTTCCCCAGGGTCTGCCTCGACGGCCCGGAGTTCCTTTTTCGTCTCTCCCCGGTCCCGTGTCCAGGAGTCCGCCTGTGCCCTCAGGCATCCTCCCTTCCCCACTTCCCCAGGGCTGCCTCCGGCCGGGGAGTGTCCTTTTTCGTTTCTCCCCCTTCCCCACTTCCCCCACACCCCAACCTTGCAAACCCCCCCCCCCGGGGCCGTGGTTCCAGGAGTCCACTTGTGAAGGCCAGTGCTCGCCTCCCTTTCCCCCCTAACCCCACACCCCCAAACCTTGCACCCCCCCCGGTCCGTGGTTCCAGGAGTCACCTGTGCGAAGGCCAGGTGCTCCCCCTTCCCCACTTCCCCCACACCCCAACCTTGCACACCCCTCCCCGGGGCCGTGGTTCCAGGAGTTCACCTGTGCGAAGGCCAGGGCTCCCCCTTCCCCACTACTCCCCACACCCCAACCTTGCACCCCCCCCCGGGTCCGTGGTTCCAGGAGTTCACCTGTGCGAAAGGGCCCGGTGCTCCCCCTTCCCCACTTCCCCCACATCCCCAACCTTGCACACCCCCCCGGGTCCGTGTTCCAGGAGTTCACCTGTGCGAAGGCCAGTGCTCCCCCTTCCCCACTTCCCCCACACCCCAACCTTTCACTCCCCCCCCGGGTCCGTGGTTCCAGAAATCCACCTGTGCGAAGGCCAGGTGCTCCCCCTTCCCCACTTCCCCACACCCCAACCTTGCACCCCCCCGGTCCGTGGTTCCAGGAGTTCACCTGTGCGAAGGCCAGGTGCTCCCCCTTCCCCACTTCCCCCACACCCCAACCTTTCACTCCCCCCCCCGGGTCCGTGGTTCCAGAAGTCCACCTGTGTGACGCCAGGTGCTCCCCCTTCCCCACTTCCCCAAGGTATCCTCGTCTTTCCCAGGTCCATGTGTCCAGGAATCCTTCCGTGGGCCCCCGGATGTCTCCCCTTCCTCACTTCCCTTAGGATATCTTCCAGTCTCGGCCTTCCCCAGGTTATGTATCCCGAAGTCAGCTCAGCCACCCTCCGTGATCTAGCCAGGTGCTCCCCCTTCCCCACTTCCCCCACACCCCAACCTTTCACTCCCCCCCCGGGTCCGTGGTTCCAGGAGTCCACCTGTGTGACGCCAGGTGCTCCCCCTTCCCCACTACCCCCACACCCCAACCTTGCACACCCCCCCCGGGGCCGTGGTTCCAGAGTTCACCTGTGCGGGAAAGGGCCCGGTGCTCCCCCTTCCCACTCCCCACACCCCAACCTTTCACACCCCCCCGGGTCCGTGGTTCCAGGGGTTCACCTGTGCGAAGGCCAGGTGCTCCCCTTCCCCAGTTTTCCCCCCCCACTCCCCAACCTTGCACTCCCCCCCCCGGGTCCATGGTTCCAGGAGTCCACCTGTGTGACGCCAGGTGCTCCCCCTTCCCCACTTCCCCAAGGTATCCTCGCCTTTCCCAGGTCCATGTGTCCAGGAATCCTTCCGTGGGCCCCCGGATGTCTCCCCTTCGTCACTTCCCTTAGGATATCTTCCAGCCTCAGCCTTCCCCAGGTTATGTATCCCTCCGTGATCTAGCCAGATGAGAACGAGGCCTTGTTTAGCTGGTCTACGGTAGAGACTGTCCAGGTGGGGGGAATTACAGGAGGGGACACACAGAAACTGCGTCCTGTAAATACACCACCAAGACAGTCTAGACCGTAGATCAGCCAGACGCAGCCAAGCTACCGTCCAGTTCGGCCACCAAGGCCTGGTCACTCAGTGAAAATTTGGGAGTTCTATTTATATTACACAATTCATCAAATTAAATAAAGTTTCTTTTTGTGCTTTAAAAAGCAGCTTAAGTGGGATTTGTGAATGTTTTGTTTTAATAACTGTAATAAGTATTAAACTTTGTGTTTTTTTTTTGTTATTTGGGCTTATGTATTTGCAAAACGATCAGTTTTCAAGCGCCGCTCACAATGTTTAAAAAGTCACTTTACTGACTTTTTGGGTTATCCTGGGTAATTTACATATTCGTTAATATGTATGATAGATTGTGTAAGTGTTTTTACATGTACTTGTACCTAAGTAAACTTACTTAACTTACTCATACACTTGTTTTTACACTCACTTACGCATTTCCATAAACGAAGCTTGTGTGTTCACCATCATTCATACACTCATAAAACTGCGCACATACAACCCCACCACACACACACACACACACAAAACGTACTCATATACAACAGCCTAGTGTCCTTTAATCGACATGTGCCTAGGACAAAATGGTAACTAACACACACACCACACACACACACATGTATAAAACACACTCACTGCCTCTTACGCTAATATGTATGTAATCACAAATACACACACACACACACACACACACACACACACACACACACACACACACACACACACACACACACACACACACAACGTAAAAGTACACAAAAATTTTTTTCCCTCCATGGGATGCACTCTAACTCACGGTTGTTAAAATTATGTTTGTCTTTTAAAAATAAAATCGAAAACTTGGAAGTAGAAGAAATCAGTCTACCTAAATGTTGGGTAAATCAGGAACTTTATATATTTCAATTTGTGATGAAAGGGGGGGGTGGAAATGTACTAGTTTTAGACACTTGTGGGTCAGGTAAAGTTACTAGTTTTAGACACTTGTGGGTCAGGTATAGTTACTAGTTTTAGACACTTGTGGGTCAGGTAAAGTTACTAAATTTTAGACAATTGTGGGGCAGGTAAAGAATTCAGGGAAACGGTTAAAACCAAAACTTGAGTCCTAGAGATGGGCAATCTGAAGGAGTTGTTGGGATTTTGCAGATTGGCGTAGCAATTTATCTGTGATGTTGGTGCGCAATTGGCAAAAATAAAATCCAAAATGTTGATTTAAACAGCAATGAAAACGGTCATTAGCTAATGGGCGAATCTCTGTCATGTTTTCCCTTTAAGGATCAATAATGCGAGCTCTGAACTGGGAGGAACCCTTCTGGTAAATGCCAGAAGGGTTACTGGGCCCCGATGGGTCCCGCGAGCCAGCTGTCGTGTTGGTTCAGTACACGTTTCAAGTAAAATAATCTCCAATACAAATTTAGATCAAAAATAACAAAAATAGGCACAATTCCGCGACGGAAAACAAACAAATTACCCGTTTTTGGTTGACGTTTCAATCCCACCTGGGGCCCCTTTTAAAAGTCACCCTAACACTCAAAGGTTCAGCCCTTCAGGTAGGTTTGCCAGGGTGAGACTGACCCAGGGCCCTTCTCCGTGTGTGACCCGAAAATGGCTCCCGAAAGAGTGTCGGAGTTTGTATAAGTGATATACCGTTTACCAGCCTAGGCAGGGGCACGGTGTGCATCATGCCAAGTGGAGTTCCGTTTGCAGTCCTATGGAGTGGGCAGCCCATGTCAAGGGCACGGTGGAGTCTTATTCAAGTTAGGTGGAGTACAGTTTACAGCCCTATGACAAGGACACAAAAGTTTGCACGTCAGGCGGAGGACTGTTTCACAACCCTAAGGGAGGGCAGTCCTATAACAAGGGCATGGCAAGTTTCTTCAGCAAAAAGTGGTGGGAAAAGTTAACTACAATCATCGTCAAGTTCTGTAGCTGGGTACAGCACGACTTGGTTCAAGTGGTGTCAGAGCTGGTGTTCTTGCTCTCTGCTCTCTAAAGTTCTTGTTGCATTTAAGCCATTCCTGGCACTTGGGCCCCAGACTAAATCTTAGTCCGGTTTTTGTCTCTGTACAAAGCCTACATTTCTCATTGCACTTGTCAAATGCTCCAAACTTCAGAACACTCATTGACCCTTTATCTTTTCTTCTCCTCTCCTCTTCTGCTCTCTCTACCTCTTCTCCTTTCCTGTTTTTTCCTTTATTTTCCTTTTTTGTGCCCCCAGGTGTGTTTGCCCTTCATCCCACCCCCCTAGTGTTTTTGGGGCCCAGTTTTCGTGGGCCATTATAATTGCTCTCCTGCAGTGCTCCTTTGTCTTGTCCTTTGACTTACTCCACTTCTACTACTACTACTACTACTACTACTACTACTACTACTGCTTTACTACTACTTTTGCCTCTCTTCATTTCCCTTTCTGTTTACCACTACTCCCCTACTTACTACTACCACTACTACTAACACTACTACTACCACTACTACTTCCACTACTACTTCCACTACTACTTCCACTACTACTTCCACTACTACTTCCACTACTACTTCCACTACTACTTCCACTACTACTTCCACTACTAGCATTACCTCTACCGCTACTTCTCCACTTCATTCTTTCTTCCTTTCTTTTATCCATCCTTGTCCCCTTCTTCTATATATACTGGCTCCCTCACCTTAGTGTGTTAGCGTGACTTGTAAGTGGTCCAAATTGGACCGAAACGTCGTCATAAGCTTCTCTCTCGAATGTGCAGGTTATCTCTTTATTAGATCAACACTAACGCACTTATAACTTACGAAATAGTAACAACAAATACAATTCAGGGAACGGGTGGGATGTGAACCCATGGCAAGTGAGTCCTGGCTTGTGCGTTCACCACTTGACCAGTTGTCTCTAATTAGAGCTAGCTGGCCAGCTGGTGGCCGAGTGGTTAACACACTGGCCTGTGAGTTTCAGTAGTCACCTGCCATGGATTTAAGCCCCACCAGTTCCCTGATGCAGGACTCGAAACAGTGGAATGAAATTGCAAGATTCGAAACAGTGGAATGAAATTGCAAGGCAGAAGAGGCACCACGAACGAATGCAAACAGAACTGTAACACAATGAAATAAATTACTTGTTAATATTTACTGTAAGCGCAAAAACAAAAGAGCCGCTGAAGAAGCATTTGCATGTACAAGCTTCAGCTAGCTACATGGTGTCCTAGTGGGGGTAGTCGGCCCTACCTTAATGCTCAATATATATATATATATATATAATATATATATATATATATATATATATATATATATATATATATATATATATATATATATATATATATAATATATAGGGGTCCACCTCTGGTGTAAATGTGGGACCCATAGCCTCGGAGAAGTGGATAAAAAAGGCTTCAAGGAAGAATATTTGGATTTCTTCCTGAAGCCATTTGAATATTCCACTTCCCCTACCACCCCATATATATATATATATATATATATATATATATATATATATATATATATATATATATATATATATGTCGTGCCGAATATGTAAAACTGGTCAATTAGCAAGAACTCATTTAAAATTAAGTCCTTTCTGAAATTTTCTTTTATATGTTTAAAGATTATTTTTTCATTAATGTTAATGTAAAAATTTATAATTTTGCACCAAAAGAATCTTTGAAAACTTACCTAACCTTATTATAGCAAGAACAATTTATTTTAGCCTAACCCAACTAAATATATTTTAGATTTGTTTACAGTAATTTAATACTAAACAAACACAGTGAAATATAATTTTCATTAGGCTCAGAATGATTTTGGCTAAATTATTGCATACACAAATTTTCACTTGTCCTATATGGCAAGATGAGCGTTGCTATTTAAGCCAAGATCGCAAGTTCTGCCTATTCGGCATGTATATATATATATATATATATTATATATATATATATATATATATTATATATATATATATATAATATATATATATATATCGTATTCAGTTGACACTGAGGTAAAAACCATACCACTGGCGGGGATAGAACCCGCGGTTCTATCCCACACCGTGGTAGGGTTTGCTAGCAATCATGTCATTACGATTTCGTGAGTCGTGACATGAGAGTAAGACGCTTTGCCATCCAGGGGATTTATTAATCAACAGATAAGTAAAATATACCCCAAAATGTTGGATAAATGATACGGAATTTGCAGAGATGAAACTGGATGCAATTCAAAGGCTAAAACCACCTCTACCATATTAGTAACCTTCAAGGAAGGTTCCTTGATGCTGGTGAGGGGCTCTTGATCTAGGGAATTGGATTTGTGCTCCAGTTCCCTGAATTAAACCTGAATACCTTCTTCATCCCCCCACAGGCACTGTATAATCCACCGCATTTAGCGCTTCCCCCTCGATTATAATAATACTGAATTAGCAGTTTCCATTTTAAACTGCTCGTGTTGCTCAACTACCACTCATAGTAGTGGGTACAAGTAGTTCTACGTACTTCTAGTTCTGTGTGCACCCCCCTGCTGTAGTAATAACAGGATTGGTGGAAAACATAATCAACCTACTGGTACATGAAGCTCTGTGGATCACAGTGAAGTAACAGGTAGTTTAAGATAGAAACAGTACTGATTTCTTAGAGGTAGTTGTACATCACGTTTTCTATCATTTTACATCTGTAAATTCCCTGTCATTGTTCCCATATAATATTTTCTTCATTTTCATGTTTGGGGGCTTGGGGGAGTGGAAAAAAAAAGGGGAAAAGGGGTTCCTGTTTTTCAGCCTTGACTTACTCACCCAAGGTTTAAAGTACGGTAAACCCC
>NW_026465743.1:7500-13965 GCF_026875155.1 Cherax quadricarinatus
TGGGAGTTTCAGAGTGATACACTAATAAAGGCTTCACTTTGCAATCACCACTAGCATTGGCACACATGAGAAGAGTAAGCCTGTCTTTCATAGGCTTATGTCCTGGGAGTGCCTTTTCCTCCTGAGTAATGTAGGTCCTGCTTGGCATTTTCTTCCAAAACAGGCCTGTTTCATCACAATTAAACACTTGTTCAGATTTCAGTCCTTCACTGTCTATGTACTCCTTGAATTCATGCACATATTTTTCAGCTGCTTTTTGGTCCGAACTGGCAGCCTCACCATGCCTTATCACACAATGTATGCCACTACGCCTCTTAAATCTCTCAAACCAACCTTTGCTGGCCTTAAATTCACTCACATCACCACTAGTTGCAGGCATTTTTCTAATTAAATCCTCGTGCAACTTCCTAGCCTTTTCACTTATGATTGCTTGAGAGATGCTATCGCCTGCTATCTGTTTTTTCGTTTATCCACACCAATAACAGTCTCTCAACATCTTTTATCACTTGCAATCTCTGTTTCGAAAGCACAGTTAAACCTTTGGCAAGAACAGCTTCCTTGATTGCCGTTCTCTTGGACACAATAGTGGCGATGGTTGATTGGGGCTTACTATACAACCTGGCCAGCTCGGAGACACGCACTCACTTTCATACTTAGCAATGATCTCTTTCTTCATCTCCATAGTAATTCTCACCCTTATTCCTGTAGGGTTGGCACTAGAAGCTTTCTTGGGGCTCATGGTCACTTATTTTTCAGGTGAAACCACTATAAAAAGGCTGTAATAATACGAAATGTTCCGATTGTATGCTTGAATGTTACCGTGGAGGCTGGCGTGTAAGCAATGCCACTGGCAGAACAAGTGAGGCTGGCTCAGTCCGCATGGACGCGTCTCAGACGGATCGCGTTGAGCAAATTTTTTAGCGCTATGCGAGGCAAAATTTTAGTGATAAAATGTATCGCTATGCTGATTTAATGCTATGCGATGCCAACGTTATGCAGGGGTCCACTATACGTCAGAAACTCTGAAAGGGTTAAAGAAAGGCATGATGTGTTGCTTATAGTTTGAGTTTGTAGTGGCTCTTATTGTTGCCTTCTTGTTGAGTGATGATTGGTGTGAGGTGAATATTTCGAAGCAAAATAAGAAATTAGACAACTCTGAAATCTTGTGGCTCAGCGGTAGTATTTTTGACGACAATAATAATAATTTTTTTCAGCATAATACAATGTTTGTACAGAGATGGGTGACATTTAGGTGTGCATGCAGAAAACACATTTTTATGCAGAGCATTTCAAGCAAACTTTAAACGTAGCTGAAGACTAAAAGGGGTAATAACTTGTTGTTTGCTTATATATATGGTCTCTAAGGGATCATGAACAATAATTTTAGGAATTAAGAACATAAGAACATAAGAATGGAGGAACACTGCAGAAGGCCTACTGGCCCATACAAAACGACCTCTACCAAAGATACCCAAGAATTTACTCCCGTACCCAGTGACATAAATCAAACATAGCCCTCTCACTCATATACGTATTTGTCCAATCTCTTTTTAAAGCTGCCCAAAATCCTAGCCTTGATCACCCTACTGGGAAGATTGTTCCATGCATCCACAACTCTGTTAGAAAACCAGTACTTACCTATGTCCTTTCTAAATCTAAATTTATCCAACTTAAATCCTTTATTTCTGGTTTTACCTGGTTCGATACCCTCAGTACTTTATTAATATCTCCTTTGTTTATGCCCGTCATCCACTTATACACTTCAATGATATCTCCCTCATTCTACGTCTCTCCAGAGAGTGGAGATTTAAGGCTTTAAGTCTATCTTCATACGGAGATTCCTTACACAGTAAATCATTTTAGTCATTCTTTTCTGTATGTTCTCCAATGAGTCTATGTCCATACTGTAGTAAGGGTACCAAAACTGAGCAGCATAATCTAAATGAGGCCTCACTAGTGATGTATAGAGCTGTAAAATAACTTTTGTACTTCTGTTACTTATACTTCTTGAGATAAATCCAAGTAATCTGTTGGCCTTGTTGCACACACTTAGGCACTGCGTCTTGGCTTTAGATTTCTGTTTACCATGACTCCCAAGTTTTTTTTTCACATTATGTATGATCAAGCTCTACTTCACCTAGTTTATAGCTTCAAGGGTTATTTTCATTATCAAGGACTAGTACCTTACACTTATTCACATTGAACTTCATCTGCCATTTTTCAGACCAAGACATTAATTTGTCAAATCCTCTTGGAGTTCATTGCTATCCTCCTCAGAATGAATCATACGGCCTATCTTTGTATCATCAATAAATTTGCTCATGTCACTCGTAATCCCTTCATCAAGGTCATTAATGCAAATTATGAACAAGAGAGGGCCTAAAACTGATCCTTGTGGAATGTCACTAGTGACTAATCCTCATTCAGATTTGACCCCATAAAGGAGTAAATAGGTACCTGAGTGTTAAGTTACTGCCATCTGTTTCATCCTGGGTGGATGTGGTGGTGGTATGATAACTCTTATCCTGCAAATGAGCGAAGATTGCGTCATAGAGCCCCTGGCTATAGATTCCAATTGCGATATGTGTATGACATGAGCATTAAATTTTAACTTGTTGCTGATGAGTTGGCTTAAGAGTTTCTCCTTGCCTGTTTTATGTACTTAAGGATCATTAATATGCAATTTGGGCATGATTTATTCCCAAAATTTATATTAAATGTTTTTTCTGTATTAAGAGTGATTAGATTGGTTATCATTAAGATGTAAGTTTTTTTTTTTTAGTTCATTTATTAAGTAGGGTATTTAGTATCAGAGTATCAGTACTTGATAAGATAAAGGTGGTGTCATTAACAAAGCATAAGGGATGCTGGGCGGCATTTGTTAAGTCACTGATACGGAGGAGGAAAAGAAGAGGATCCAGGATGCTATCTTGGGCGATGCTTATATTCACTGGTAGAGTAATTGAAAGATCTATTTATTTTTATATTATTGAACCTTACACAAATAGCCCACACATAGGAGAAGGAAACTCATGACAATGTTTTGGCCTGACTTGGACTGTTAACTCATCACACATGGTCCAAGTCAGACGGAAATATCATCCTGAGTTCCATTCTCCTATTTGCGGGTTATTTGTGTATTGTTCCAGTCATGGTATTGTGCCTTTTATTCTTTATTGAATGTGTTACTGTATAATATATCTAGATATAAGAGAATAAGTGACAGGCTGGCATAGGCCTTTGTGTGAGAGACTTGCTTTGTTGCAAAGAATTGTTTAAATAATCGGATGATATAGTAGAATCAGGTGCTAAAAAGCAGAGTTAAAATATGGAACTGAGTAATTATTCATATATACATACCACCAAAAGCAACAGCAGAGATATTACCAAAAGCAACAGTAAGAGTGAGGAAATATTTAGTAATTTCAATAACAAAGAGTAGTGACTTGTAGAAAAAAAATGCATTTGAAGCTGTCACACACCACAACCTGGGTTACCGACCTGATTTTCCCCAGGACACTACTTGGAAACCCTGAGTACAAAAGATTACTTTGTTTATGTAAAACATGTTCAGTTGATAAAGGCAAATTATATCACATTCAGAAAGAAAACACTGAAGACCTTATTAACCCTTAAACTGTCCAAACGTAGATCTATGTTCGCTCGCGTAGCGCTCCGAACATAGATCTACGTTTTTTTTTTTTTTGCATTCTTTCTTATGGGGAAAATCAAGGTTGGAGCGCTACGCATAAAAAATGTAGATCTACGTTTGGACAGTTTAACCCTTAAACGGTCCAAACAAATCGACGTTCAAATTCGTATTGCTACAAAAGTAGATCTACTTTTTTTTTACATATTTTCAAATGTAACAAAAAAAAATGTAGTATAAAAGTTTTTTTACACGTTTTCAAATGTAAAACAAAAAGAAGATCTACATTTTTTTACATACTTTCAGATGTTGAAAAAACGTTCAGATGTTGAAAAAACGTATATATACGTTTGGACCATTTAAGGGTTAAAGGTTAATAAAAAAGAATTGTTAAGCTGTTCTATCGGTAAAATGAGAGAAACATATGAAAGAACCTTATATGAAGATATGATTTAGGATAGAGAGAACACTAGAGCACTAATATGAGACAGAAGAAATTTTTCATCAACTAAATGCTGTGTAAGAGATACGTAGAAACAAAACATTTCTTCACCTTTGCAAAATCTAAATAAAAAATTCTAGTAGTACTGGCCCCAACTTATGTAGATGAGGTACATACACAAAGATGATAAAGAAATGAGTAAAATTCTCAAGAAATACTGTTTATTAATGTATTTCCACCAATCCATTAGACGGCATGAGAATAGAAGCTCCAGATAATTGTTCATACATACGTACATATATACATTCATACTAAACTGTACATGTCACAGGTTATAAAATAAACGCATTCAGAATATCCATTTGAGGATTAATAGCAAACACTTAACCAGTGTTCCTAAATGAATTAAACACTCTCTTGTTTAAGATAAGAGAGATGCTAGCAAGGCCATGCCACTCTACATTAATTTTGCCACAGTCCACTAGAGAGTGGCTTGAGGAGGGATGCTGTGGTGGATCAGTGATCCACACACACCACATCTTCCACATTAATACTGCCTCATTCCACATTAAGCATACACACACACACACACACCACCACTTCTTCCACATTAACAGTCCCTCATTCCATATTAACATGTAAACAATAAATATTGTTGCCGCTTCCTACAATTAAGGAATGGTAAGTTTTATATTAATATTAATACCAACCTACTACCTTATAGTAGTAGGTTGGTAGACAGCAGCTGCCCAGGGAGGTCCTACCATCCTGCCAAGTGAATGTAAACTGAAAGCCTGTAATTGTTTTACATGATGGTAGGATTGCTGGTGTCCATTTTTCTGTCTCATAAACATGCAAGGTTTCAGGTACGTCTTGCTACTTCTACTTACACCTAGGTCGCACTACACATACATGTACAAACATATATATACACACCCCTCTGGGTTTTCTGCTATTTTCTTACTAGTTCTTGTTCTTGTTTATTTTCTCTTACCTCCATGGGGAAGTGGAACAGAATTGTTCCTCCGTAAGCCATGCGTGTTGTAGGAGGCGACTAAAATGCTGGGAGCAAGGGGCTAGTAATCTCTTCTCCTGTATATAATACTAAATGTAAAAGGAGAAACTTTCGTTTTTCCTTTTGGGCCACCCCGCCTCGGTGGGATACGGCTGGTGTGTTGAAAGAAAAGGTATATTGTTTTGTTGGTAGTAGGTTGGTAGACAGCAACCACCCAGGGAGGTACTACCGTCCTGCCGAGTGAGTGTAAAATGAAAGCCTGTAATTGTTTTATATGATGGTTGCAGTGCTTCTGTCTTTTGTCTGTCTCATAAACATGCAAGATTTCAGGTACGTCTTGCTACTTCTTCATACACTTAAGTCACACTACACATATGTGTATACAAGCATACAGTGGTCCCCCGCTTTTCATAGTTCCCGGCAATCGTAAAATTCGCCAATCATAGGGGTATTTTCATATGAACATGGACTCGCTTTTCATAGGTTGACTCGCGAGTTGTAGTTCGTCCGGGACGCGTACCCACGGCGTGAGCTGGGGCAGCAGCCAGTTTTGGCATTGTTTACCAGTGAGCGAAGGTCCCCTCACGTGCTCCAGCGAAATATTTCATAATCCATTTATTTTAGTGCTTGCAAGTACTAAATAAGCTACCATGGCTCCAAAGAAAGCTCCTAGTGCCAAGCCTGTGGTAAAGAAGGTGAGAAATACGACTGAATTTAAGAAAACCATCATTGAACAATATGAAAGTGGTACAAGTGTGGCCGAACTGTCCAGGATGTATAAGAAACCCTACACAACCTTATGTTCCGTAGTGGCCAAGAAAAAGGAAATAAAGGATGCTGTTGTTGCAAAGGGAGTAACTATGCTGACAAAAATGAGATCACCAGTACTGGAAGAGGTTGAGTAGTTATTATTGGTGTGGACAAATGAGAAACAATTAGCAGGAGATACTCTTATGACTTCGATTATTTTGTGAAAAGGCTAGGCAGTTGCATGAAGATTTGGTAAAGAAATTGCCTGCAAATAGTGGTGAAGTGAGTGAATTTAAGGCCAGCAAAGGCTGGTTTGAGAGATTTAAGAACTGTACTGGCATACACAGTGTGATAAGGCATGGTGAGGCTGCCAGTTTGGACCACAAGGCGGCTGAAAAATATGTGCATGAATTCCAGGAGTACATAGAGGCTGAAGGACTGAAACCTGAACAAGTGTTCAATTGTGACGAAACAGGCCTCTTTTGGAAGAAAATGCCAAAAGGACCTTCATTACACAAAGGAAAAGGCAGTGCCAGGACACAAGCCTATGAAAGACAGGCTGACGCTAATGTTCTGTGCTAATGCTAGTGGGGATTTCAAAATGAAGAA